>VWZW01002015.1:1125850-1234517 GCA_013397115.1 Edolisoma coerulescens
AAAGCCGGGGGCCTGGGGTCGGCACCGTCGGGAGGATAAAGCCGCCCCGCAAGGGACGAATGCCGCGAGGAGCGCTTGGCCTCCGCCGCGGTGGTCGGTGCCGCGGTGGGAGGCGCTGGCATAGCGCCTTTCCCGTCCCCTTGTCCTTCAGCCCGGCGGTGGTGTGGCCGGTCTACGGCCTCTCCCGTTGGGAAGGGTTGAGGGTTTCAGGGCAGGCAGAGCACTCGTGTACAGTAAAACTTGTGAAAGCAGCGGACTCCCTTTCAGGGCTGTGCTACAGGTTCCTGCACTGAGCTCCTGCGTGGGTACCCACCCGGGTTTCCTCAGCAGCACCTTGGGAAGGGTCAGTGAACACGCGCCCAGCTCCGCCCTAG
The DNA here is from genome assembly GCA_013397115.1 of Edolisoma coerulescens. Classification (NCBI taxonomy): domain Eukaryota; kingdom Metazoa; phylum Chordata; class Aves; order Passeriformes; family Campephagidae; genus Edolisoma; species Edolisoma coerulescens. The sequence continues at coordinate 1,126,225 of VWZW01002015.1, forward strand.
CGAGCGAACCCGGGGGTACTTAGGTGCAGAAGCGGTGGAAGTACAGCAAGTACCTGTTACTTTAATCCACTCGGCAGGATTTCAGAAAACAAAACAAAAAACCCCAAAACAAACAAAAAAGCAAGCGATGTCAGCAACGTTTTGTCCGATAAGTTCGGGCGCGCCCGGGCTCTGCTGCCGCCCTCCCCGTGCCGTGGCGGGGGCACAGGGGCCGCGGTCGCTCCCGCCGCGGCGTGCCCGGCTCCCATGGTGACACCGCTCTGGCGGCACTTCCTGCTGCCGCCCCGGAGGAGGCGGGGCTGGGCGGGCCCTGGCGGTAGGTGTGGGTCGGGCGGCGGGTCGGGGTCTGCGTGTCGCCGCGGGAGGGCCGAGCGCGGTCCGGCCCGGCACCGGCACTTGCGTGCTCTGCCCTTGTCGTGGCGGCCCGGGTCGGGCCCGGGCTTGTGTGTGCCTCGGGGTCCGTCGGGGCTGAGGCGGCGGTGGCGGTGGCGCGTCTCGCTGGGGTGCGGCCGCCTCTCGGGTACTTCTGGGCTGAGGCGCAGGGCCTCGGGGAAGCTGCGAAGAGCTGCGTGTCTCGTTCCTCCCCGCTCATTGATGTTTTCAATAACGGGCGGACGGGGGAATAAAGGAGGGAGCCCCACATTCCGCTCCGCACAGTAGTGACCCGACTGTCGTTTTCCTTGTGTGGGAAAGGGTGGGCAAGGGAGGTTTGAAAGTCTTGCTCGGCATCTCTGGTGCTGGCTGCCTGTGACTGCTCGCAGTGTTCGTAGCTAGGTCAAAGCCCTGGTCCGGCATCGCGTTGCCCACTGCAGTTCCCCACAGAGGCACATGAAAATCCGTGAGCAGGTGGTGAATAGGGAGGGGATGCTACCTCAGTGGCTTTCTTCTGAAGTCCGTCATGCCCTTTCTGGGGCAAAGTGTACGGCACAGCAGGTCTGGAGAAAAAAATACCCCTCTCAGGTATGAGCCTGCCTCCTGCTGAACGTTTGAAGTCTGACTCGTGTAGTTGACGGGCACGAGGCAGTCTCCCTCATCAGCCCGGCTTCCTCCTGTGTCTGAACTTAGAAGCATCTGTCCTGTCCCCCCCCAGCTATGTTCCCCAGCCTGGAAGATTGCGAACTGTTTAGCTTTTCAGTATTTGAAAGCAATTCCTTATGTATTATAATCACGTCTCCCATTTTTCTAAGCTGCGTTCTGACATAATGTCCGCAGAAAGGGCATATATATGCTGCTGAAGCTGAAGGTTGTGTGGGTGTGCTCTGAACCTCCAGTCCTGGAGGTTTTGACATTTCCAGGCAGCTTACAGTGGTTTTATTCTTTTGACGGGTCTTTTTAATAGCGGAATTGCTTTTCATTTGTGTATTGTTCTTCTCCCTGGACTAAGCACATCTGGTGTTTGTGATTTGAGTGCAGGTGTTGAATGCACCTTACAGTTCCTGTGACAGAGGGAGCTGTTTGCAGTCACATTTCATGCCAGCTCTTATGAACTTGTCACAGTCAGGTCATAACTTCTCCTGTTACGTGTTCCATGACTTCCTAAAGTGTTCATTAATTGTGCTTAAAAGCACACATGTGGCATCATGCTTCTGTGTGTCTACCCGTTCATACTGGGAGAAGTGAAATCCCCTTGGTTTTATTGTTTTTCCATTAGCCCTCATATTTGAGTAATTGTAATATGCTTGACATCCTGTTCAGAGGGCACAGTGGTTTCTAACACTTTTTTTTTTTTGGTATGAAATTTCAAACTATAGAGACTCTGCATTATTTGTTGACGTAGTTGTCATTAATTTGTATCATGGGACTGGATTTGTTTTTATAACACATTGCCCTGATTTATGCTGGGATAGAGTAAATATCTTCCCAGGAGCTGGTTCAGTGCAGTGTGTTGGATTCAGTGTGAGAATAATGTTGGTAATACACTGATGTTTGGTTGTTGCTGAGTTGTGTTTATCCTAAGTCAAGGACTTCTTTGTGTCTCAGGCTGTGCCAATGAGGAGGTACACAGAAAGCTGGGTGGGAGCACCGCTGGGACAGGTGACCCGGACTGGCCAAAGGGGTATTCCACACCATTAAACATCATGCCCAGTGTATAAACTGGGGGAGTTACCTGGAAGGGTGGCTGTTCAGGGATAGGGTCTGGCATCAGTCAGCAAGTGGTGAGCAGTTGTATTGTGCATCACCTGTCTTTCCTTTACTACTACTACTAGTATTATTATTATTATTATTATTATTATTATTTACTTTCTTTCAGTTATTAAACTGTTTGTATCTCAACCTACAAGTTTACTTTGGATTCCCCTCCCCATTCCACTGGGCTGTGGCTGCATGGTGCTTAGTTGCCAGCTGGGCTTAAACCATGGCACGTTTAGGGAACTTCAGTTCTGTCTTCTGTGTGCGGTGTTTTTCAGCAGGAGTTTTAGATTTTGATCACCTACTGGCTCATGTTTCAGGGTAGCACTAAGTCACATTTCAGAAATGAGATAGGCCCAAGTCCTGTTGCCAGCATGCCGTCAGATCAGTGGTTGGTTTTCTGTGAAGAAGTAATTGTGATACCACCTTAGTCATTATGTGATATTCTATGGCCATCATTAAATAACCCATTTAATTCCTAAAAGGATACCTTCATAATGTCAATATTGAAGTCACACGTATGGCTACCAATTTTCAAATGTCTGCTAAATGATTTTCAGGATTCCAGTTCTTGAAAGAATTCACAAGTGTGGGACTTTTTAAAGGCTAGTTTATTACGCTTCTGAAGAAAAACCTTTCCAAATGTGAGCCATATGGGGATTTTTTTGTGGTTGTTTTTTTTTTTTTTCCCCCTGTAATGTAGGCATTCTAGGACAACAGGCACACGATATGTCACATTTTCTGAAATGTTAAAACTGAGCTTTGGTGATTTCAGTTGTATCAACTGTTGTAGTACTGTTAGACTGTAGTACTAGATTTCGTGGAAATAGCATGGTAAATTCTTGGCATTTTGTTTAATTGTAAAAAGAAGTTCGTTAATTCAGTTACATTTTCTTTCTTTCAGTAGCTGCTAATGTTGCAAATAAGGCTTTGAAACTCCTACCCATGAAACTTTGCCTTTGTCCAGACTCGAAAGTAAGTCTACGTAAGTTCACATTCCTCTAGCATTAAGATTTGAATTGAATCAGAAATATTAAAAAAAAAAATATTATTGAGTGTTTTTGTATGATAAAAGTGACAAATAGCCTCTTACTCAAATAAAATGAATAACAAACATTCCGGTCTTTCTTCTCTAAGTACATTTAATACAATGGAAATGTATTGTAAAATTCCTTGTTATGAATAGAATAAACCTAGAGTGATGTTCTCTCTTTCCTTCCATATAAATTGTTGTAAGCAAATTGAAATTTTTAGGAAGTCTCATTTCAGAGTGAAGTGTATACAATTTTTCAAAATATTTCAAGATAATTGAGGGGTGGGCGGATACCATTTGGGAAGATAACTGTATTTTATTACCTACAGAGAAAAATGGTAAAGCATAAAATCTCTATCAGGACTGAGCTACAATAAGACTTTATAGCTGGGCTTTTCAAGAGGAATTAAAGCAACATCTTGAAATTTTCTGTACCTTTTATCCATGTATTTTTTTCACCAGATATCTTGAAGATGTATTTTAGGGATCAGTAATCCTTCACTCTTCCTACTGTGAATTTAACACAAACTCAAGTGAAAGCTTACTTAATTTTTTTAGTATGTACGTAAAAAATCGTTGCTTGCAGTCATACACGTCCCCCTGTTTTGAAGTTTTGATAATTTGAACTATGGAGGAAACCGAAGAAGTTAAGCTTGAGGAAAAGAAAGAAGGGAAACTTAAGAAGATTATTTCTGAAAATGAACAGATCTGATGATGGAACAGAATACAGATATAAAAGTTGGGATTTAGAAGAGTCAAAGCTAAATTCCATCAGGAGCCTTTGTGAGTGAATTCTGGAACTCTGAAATTTGTTCTCCCTGGGGATAGCTAGGGGAACTTTAATGGGACAGGATTTAGAGGTGGTAACACTTCTTTCTCATTTCAAACACCGATGCAGTAGCCCCAGAAGGTCTGGCTTGGAAGGATGTCACAGCAAGGAAAGCAGTAACCTCATTGTAAGGTGATTGCAAATGCTAAATATGTTGATGAACGTATTTTGAGATGTAATTGAGAGTAGTGTTACAGTCATATCCTGACCAATATTTGGAAATTTGAGTGCAATAAAATTGCATTGTTAGAATAGGAAGAATCAGAATCAACAGCTTAGTTTGTGGGTACATCTTTTGTTACATTTATAAACTTACAGAATATGATGAGAACCACTAAGAAAATGCTTTGCTTCTTTCAGTTCCTTATCAGCGGATTTTAAAAACTAAAAGAAGATGTCATTTTTCCCTAAAATCTCTTTCCAATATGAAGTTGAAGAGTATCTCACCAAAGTGTTCAGAAATAAAGAGGTATGTGACATATTTACCACTAATCATCAAAAAAAAAAAAATTTGTGTAACTTTAATACCTCACAATAAAATATTGTCTTCACATTACACACAGATTTTTGTATATAAAATATTTTTATATTTAAAATATAAAATTAGTATTTATTATTATTATTTAATTATGGCTCAAAGTAGCATACAAATATTTAAATTAAATTGAGTATAAATCAGAGAACTCAGGTTTGGATCCCACTGAAGAGTGATCATAGATAATTAAGCACATACTAACCACATAGTATTGACAAGAATTACTCCCTTATCCCAGTGTAGAATACTACAGGCAGTCGACTAATTCCTAATGCTAAGGATAAAAAAATTGCTTTTTTAGGTACATTTTTATCAGAATGAAAGTTACTGATTCATAGTTTTGAATTTACTCTTCCATTTCCTTAGGACTGGTCTATGTACGATATCAGAGAGCTCTCTAGCAATTGCTTTGATCCTTGCTGCAGACTGTTTACAGTGATTTTGCTGATATACCTGTTTTTCCAACAAGTAGTTTTCAAGAAGTTTGTGAGACTTCCAGTGGAATTAGGCTTCCAGACACAGACGTTCCTTACTATTGCACACCACACAACCATATCCCTCAATTTCTATGGAATGTTTATTCAGTGGTGGTTTTTTTGCATTGAGCAAGAGGCTTCTATGTGAATCTCTTACTATAAAATCTCTTCTTTCACTTTCAGCTTATCACTGCTTTAGGTACACAGGAAGCAGAGGATAAATACCAATCTCTGTTAAGTCATCTATCTCATCCACCAGGTTTTACAACTGTAAGAGTAAATACCCACTTGGCCTCAGTGAAACATGTGAAAAAATTGCTGTTTGAAGAGATCGAGAAGGTTTGTGCAGTTTCTTTGTTACAGCAAAAATAATAGGGTGTTTCATCTTTTGCCTGAACAGGAGACCTTTTCATTACTGGAAACTATACCTTACCTTAATGCATCCACTAGTATTAACGTTATACAATCACACTGATTTCCTGTCAGCATTAAATGTTAAATGAAAATTCGTTGTGTACCAGTATCCCTCATCTAATCCCTCCAAGAAAGGTAATAACAGAGGGAAAAAGCATCCAACTCTTTTTCATATGGCAGATCCAAACCTTTGATAGGATAGGACTGCTGGGCTACATACTGTAAAGGTGTCATGAGTCTATAGAGAAAATGACAGATAAAAAGTGTAGTTCAGTATGCTGTCTTCAGCATGGTTAGAACACTTATTTAAGATTAAAGGAGAATGCCTGTATATCTCATTGTAGAAACTGTTTAGGAAGGTGAGAAAATCAGTATGTTTTGGGAACTGGAGCTACTGTGATGCCCTGCAGCCACTGTATTTTCTTTTTTTAAACCTGTTTTTAATCTTTATATAATTTTCTGGATTTTTACTTATCTTAATTAAACATTTATTTATCCAATAATACATAAACCATTATGTTTAAGAAATGTATTATTTTGAAACTGTGTCCTAGATCTTCACTCTGTCTAAAAAGATCTAGTTCTTCTTTAAGTAAATTATTAATGCTAGTAGGTGTACAGGGAGCTTTTGTGTGACAGGAGCCAAGACATTTCTGTGATGCAGAGGCAGTTGACAGTGTTCTGCTGGCTGGGATGGTAATGAGTTTTGCTAATTTTAGCTTGATTGTAGAAATCTGGAAATGGGTATTGCAGGGTTATATTTTGCTTCAAGGGAAAAGGCTTTACCAAAAACTGACTTAAGACCGGCTTTTCACAAACTTTTTGTATTCTGAAGTGGGATTACATGTTAGAAAAAGAAATCACATAACACTTTTGAACAAAAGTATGATCGTGGATTGTTTTGTTTTTCAAGAGAAAATACTTATTTATTAGATGCAAACTGGTTTATGGTTTTACATGCTTTAAGGCTATAATTTAGAAGGCTCAGATGAGAAGACATCTTGTTTAAATCCAGGAACCTTTGTAAAATGGCAAGTCGGGTTTTTTTTGAGGTAGATACATAACTCAGCTATCAGTACCCAAACTTGGGCTGACAAGAAGAATGAAAAGTATTGCCAACCTGGCCTATTAAATAAGACAAGCAATACATGAGTAGAGTTAAACAGTGACTTATAGCTAATAACATCAAAGAGTTAACACAGACTACAGCCAAGCTTCTATGGTGGTGTTACTGTGTTCTGACAACTCAACACAACCTTCCAGAAGAAAGCAAAAACCAGTGGTAGGGTTATGAGTGTCAGAACACTCTCCCACTCCCTGAAGTCAGTTCTCAGTCAATCTCTTTGTGGTCTTGTTATTTCTGAATTTATTAAATTTTTAGTCTTTTACACCAGTGTTTTTAATATATACTGTCCCCTTGCACACTATTTCCCAGCTGCTTTTAACTGTTTTCACTACCTTTGTGTTTTGTGCTCTACAGCTAAAAATTATGAATGGAGAAATGGTTTTTAGTCTAATTAAGTATTTAAGTATTATGTTTGTTAGTAATGTTTACTAATTACGATTTTTTAATGAAACAGCAATTTAAAGGACTATGTGTTCCAGTTCTTGAGCACCCGAAACTTCAGGACATTTTATTAATTCCTGTCGTTGGACCCAGGTTTGATATTTCAGTCTTTAGCCTTAAAATGTTGTAACACCATTTTCTTACAGTTGTGATAACTAACTCACTATAACTGAAGCACAACTCCATTTGTATTATGACCTGGTGGACAGTCCATGTACTAACCAGGTCAGAGCTTTAGTCCTTAAGAATGAAACAAAACATAGAGTTCTCTGCTTATTTATAAGACTAATGTTTTATAGAGGAAAAGTGGCATGTATGCATCCTCCCTGGAAAGCCAGGTAGGTAGCAGATAGAGCTAAACTTTTGCACTGGAATGTGAAACTCCAGCTAAATATAGGCAGGGTTTTCTTCCACTAGAAGAAATCAAGTGAAATCAAGAATTACTCAGCAGTTGTGAAACACAAAAAATCACTTCACAGTCATCTGGCATAAGAAGGGGTAGAGGACTATTTCTCCATCCCAGCAAAATTTATTTCTATTCCTGTGTCAGGTTCATAATAGTGGCGGAATGTGTCAGAATCTGCATTATTTTTGAGGATTGGTTTTTTTTCTTGATTCTTTCCTTTGATTTCTCTGGGACTAAAATAATTCTTTTAAATGTAATACATGATAGTTAACTACTTTTACTATTATATCTAACAAAATCAGTAGTTATGAACTAGAGTTTACTTGGGGAGTATATGGCTTTTTTCCCAGTATACTTTTTTTTTAACTCATCTACATTTTGTATTTCTAGGCGAGATTTAAAAAAACACGCATCTGAAGTCATAGTTGGAGCCCAGTGTGGATATGCAGTACTTCGAGGAGCACACGTTTATGTCCCTGGGATTGTATCCACCTCAAGATGTAAGAGTTCTCTAAATACACCCAATTAAGTTGTAAAGATGATAGAAAAGGTGTCACCCTTGGATAATAGATAAGTAAATAGTGACAAGAAATTGTTTTCTGTTCTCAGCTGAAATTAATTTTACAGTTGTAATTTATGGTAATGACACTTTTAAAACTTTTTCTGGCTTTTTTTTAAAAGATATTCACTATTTTTCATTTTACTTGTAATAATTTGTATTTATATGTAATTATTTCTCACTGTCCTGGCCTGTTTTAAATTCCTTTTTCCACATGTAATTTCTAGCTGAAGTATTAGTTCTCAAGGATTTCAATTTCTTGTTTTCCATTTAAAAATCTTTTTAAAGAGAATTTTCAAAGTAAAACCTGTTTTCTTAAGAGTTTTTTTTTACTACTTAATACTGTAACTTTTAATATGGATGTTCCATTGAATAAACTTTAAAAAGTTGGCTGCTTTGCAGTCTTGTAAAAAAAAAATAAATGAGATGCCACATCTGGATGGTGACTGGATGTACCTTGATTATTTAATAGATACTGTCTCTAGATTTGTTATTTCTTCACTCAGTCACAAAGCCACTTACTTTCATGATTCTATTACATTTTAAGTTACAAATCTTTTTTTTTCTAATCCATTGGCAATTCATTTCATGTTGTTTATGTAAGAGAGATGTAGTAAAAATTTTGTTTCATTGATGAGAGAAGTCTTCAGTTTTTATGTCAGATTCTTAAGAAATGGAAATTGTGCATCAATGCTTGTGTGACAAGATAAATCTGCATATGCATGCTTTGTGTTGAGCAGCCTATATTTGTTATTTAAATGTCAAATTAACTTTATGTAAAAGCAGTATAATTTTGGATGATTCACCTTATTATTCTATTGTGATGAGATCTAGTGATCATCTTGATTCTTATTATTAAACAAAATGAGTCAGAAAAGCATTTATCTAGTCACTTCATTTCCTTTGAAAAAACCTTCAAGAAGTTTTAAGCATGTGCCTAAGTCCAATTCACTGAACAGAAATGTGTTTCAGTCTAGGGCTTGATAATGAAATAAGTACATTGGAATAGCAGTTGTTGAAATTGCTTATTTACCCAACCCTATAAATATTCAAATCCTTCTTTGAGTCAGCTAGTGATTTATCATAACTGCTGCATGTAATTATGCATGTAACATCAATTCAAAGAAAATAAAGATACTATAAAACTTTAGGAACACTTCAGGGGAATTGCAGATAAGAAAATAAAATAAAAGGGCATGCTACCCACTTGATGCCAAATATAATAAGGCTGTATTAAGCACAGATGGTCTAACTAGGGAAAAAAATAGTACAGCAAGAACGCATATTTAATCACTGAACTTGCAATCCAGATGAGGGTAAACTAATGATCAGGGGACTTTGAGCTTAATTTAACTAATCAAACCCTAACCTTTATGTTTATGGAATGTTGGTGTAATCTACAAAAAGCTTAGGAACTCTGTTGGAACCCTGGAAAAAAGGATTCTCTAGTACAATGAAAATAATTCTTGGGAAGCTGAACTGTCATTAGTCTTGTTATATCTTCTGGTTCCTCCAGCCTCTCAGTCACCACAGAAATGCAGTTTTGGAAATTTTTTTATTGCTATCAGAAGAGGCCTTTATTTTTAAGCATATTTTTCAGCCAGTCAGCACATAGAGCTTGCTCACTATTCTCTAAAATCACCTAAACCATTCCTTTTCTATTTTTTTTCTTACTCAGAAAGTTTGTTAAATCTGTAGGATTACACTTCTAGAGTTTGGGGTGTATTTACATACTTAACTGATCTGGTGGGTTTTAATTGGAGATATAAAACTCTCTGAGAGGATTATTGAGAACAGCAGTTGCTTTAAAGGGAAGGGAGCCAGACCAGAACAAGAATACATAATCACTTGTGTCAAAGCAATAAATCGAGAAAAAGCAGCTATAGGTATATTCTAGGTAGCTATTGAGAGGTCATTAGGTTAATTTAGCACTCCTGTCTTTGTTCAGTAAGGGTGAATGAGTGTTATTGGATGTACTTGTGTGCTTGGAGCACACAGAGAGGACTAGATCCTGAAGAGTGTGCTTAAAACTTATGGCTGACCCTGCCATGATAAAAAAATTAAAGTGCAGGTTTGTGTAGCCTCTTAGAAAACAAGACAGAGTGCCTGACTTGCAGCTTGGTGTCTCTCAGTACCTCCAGTTGTTTGGTAGCCATCATTCACTGTGTAAAACTTTCAAGCTTTATATCAGTTAATCTTTGATTACATTTAGAAAGTGTGAAGTTTGGTATGATAGAAGAGTTGAAGTAAGTAGTCTACTGAAAATCCTAAATTAATTGGTCATTACTGCTTTGTTCAGTATCATAATGATTTCAGGCTTTCTGTTTTTCTTTGTGCAGTTGTGAAGGCTGGAGATCTGGTTTCAGTGTATTCAGATATTGAAGGGAAATGCAAAAGAGGAGCCAAAGAATTCGACGGAGTCAAAGTTTTCCTTGGAAATGGGATTTCAGAACTCAGTCGCAGTGAAATCTTCAGTTCAACTGGCCCACTGAAGTAAGTCCATAGTAATTGCAGTCTACAAGTAAAAATTTGCAAAGGGAAGGGAGAGATGGGAAAACACTTTGAATTGTTTTGTACCCTGTGTGAAGTCACAAGATGGCTTTGCATGTTGGGATTTCCAATATTTTTTGGGAAGCCTTTATTTCACAGTGGCATCCAGATACCAATTTACTTGAGAGGTGGGAGGAAGTAAGTGGGAGTCTTTTCATAATTTATGTTTATTCAGTTCAATAGTATCAAACAGAACTTAAAAATGTTCTGACTGTGGCAAAATTGCATTTTTGGTAAACTGTGTTGTACTACTTCCCAGTTTGGATGGAACAGAAGTGCAACGTTGTCAATTTCTCCATCTTTTAAAAATATCTCTAGGGGCTTTTTTTTTTGGTGGGGCAAAGTACAGAACATAAGGTCAGATATCTTAAAAAAATTACTGACATTTGCCAAAGTAGTTACCTACTTCAAGATTACTTGCTTTTCTATTTTGTTGATGAAGCATATGGTTTATTCCTCTCCTGTCACTTAAAACACATATAAAAAGTAACGTAGAAGACCGTGGATGTCAAATTAATGACCAAGACTCTACATCTTGAGAACAAACCACAAAAATTCTAGTGAAAAAAAAGTATGTTGTCAGAGAATTTCTGATTTATGAGAACATGGATATAGTACAAGTAGTGGTAGGATGTATCTGTTGAGTTGGTGACCTGGAACAGCAGTATGTGACACTAAATCTGGTGTTTGCTTTCTCATATCCTTCTCGTTGGACTCTCCTGTACATATGCAAAATAATACTCATTCTTCTCTTTTGCTTGCAGGCTCAGTGTTGCTATTTCATAGTTTTCTCTTTTTTGTTATCCATTTCCTGGTCCATTTGGTTTGACAATTAAATCTGCATCAGAATTTCATCCATATTTAAAACTTTCAGGTCACTTTTAAGTTCAAACCTTAGCTTTGCAGGCAAATCAATGTTCCTGTAAGGTTTTTCATGTAGGATTTCTATAGTTATTTGACTTAAATCTCTGAAATTTTGGAAATGGAGAAAAATCGAAGTAGGAAATCACATGCCAGTGCCCTAATGCATACACATGGCTAGCCAGAAGCGCTTATGGATCGAAGTTAAGGTATTTAGGTCTGGTTTTATGCATTTCTTCACAGTATTAAGGCTTGGATTAGATCTTGGTTTATACTGTGTACAGAACCAGAAATTTGATTTATGTAATTTTACAGATGGTTCCAATTCATAATGTAATGCATTCTTTGCCATGATTAACTCAACTTAATGATGTCATTTTAAAGAATATCATATTAAAAATTTTAGAAGTATTTTTCTTGGTCGTTCTTTCATTTTTTTAAAATTGTTGTTTCAAGTTGCTGTTTGTGAGCATAATGATTTTAATTTACTACTGTTAAAATGTATAAAACTGACTATTTGAAAATTTTTTTTCATGTTTTTCAGGGGGCTGGGCATAAGAATGATAGAGCCAGTCTACCTTAGTCCTTCATTTGACAATGTGCTCTCTAGCCATTTGTTTTTACAGGTATGTTTGTTCCAAAACCAAAAGTCTGCACTATTTATAGAATAATGAATATTCTCTTAGCATACATTCATGGTTTCTACATTCCTTGTGCACTATAGCACCTAATTCAGTCTTTGGATGTGAGGAAAACAAAGCACTTAAAATGAAGTCAGTATCTACATGTAGGTGGTTTAATCATAATGTGTCTGAGATATGATAGAGGATTTCAAAGCGGCATAGGAGATACTCACTTGAAAACGTAGAAATTCCTCTTGCACAGATACTCTGCATAGAACTATTAGTTTTTGGAATCTGCCTATGAACTCTGGAATATGAGCCCTTTTCAAGGTGCGTCATTCTGTAATCGGGAAAATCTCCAAGTATTAGGTTGACTTTAAGCTGTTATTTAAGTACTAAAGACAACTTTAAAAGGTTTTTATACCTTTGTGTTGAACTAAGAAGAAAATATTTCCGTATTGTCTAAGGTGCAGTACTGTGCACAATTATTGCACATTATTTCTCTTCAGTGCAGCTGTTCTGTTTGTACAATTAATAGCACAGTTCAGCCTCTTGGTGCTTTAATTCAGCAAGCTTAGGCTTATGCCTTTTGGTCTTACTGTTCTTTAATGTGCTCCACCAATATGTTAATATAGTAAATGTTCCAATAAACAGGTTAATATAAAATATTTGTAATAAACAGAGCTCCTCTGTGTCTGAGCCAGTATTTTATTTGGACTTTTAGCACTGTAGTCTCCTCAGTCATGAGCTCTTAAACTTCAGTCTTAGATACTCAGACAAAGCTTTAAATAAAAAACGAGCCACTGGAGACTTCTGTCGTAAACTGTCCCTTATATATGATACAAATAGTTCCTTTTCTGTTAAAGAACTGAGAGCAATATCATAGGTATCTTCACTGGTGAATGAATGATTTTTTTAAATGAATTTGCCATTCCTTAGTAAAGGAATTGATGCAGGGTATAAAGTTTGAATTCTCTCATTTTGTTTTTATGATAGAATTTGCCTTCCGTGGTTGTGAGCCATGTTTTAAACCCTCAGCCAGGAGAGAAAATTTTGGATATGTGTGCTGCACCTGGTGGAAAAACAACCCATCTTGCAACATTAATGCATGACCAGGTAAGAGAAGTCGTTTGGCATTTTCTGTCTAAGGAAGAAAGTCTGACCACTGTTCATTCGTACAGTTCTAGCTGTTACAATGCACAGATAATTTACAACAGCAAACAATTGATATTTTGACATTTTATTTACTAATGTATTTTGCTACACATCAAAGTTTCTGAAATGGGCAACAGACAGTCTTTATCAAATATTCACCATCACCTTTAAAACCTTATTTGCTACAAACTGACAGTTGAAATATGTTTAATTTCACGTTTTAAAATGTTATTGAATTATTTTTAACCAGAATTTTTTATATGCAAGGCAAAGTTAAGCGAGGATATGCTGGATTCATGAAACTGAGATACATAAAAGTCAGAAGTTACTACTGTGTGCCAAAGAAACACACAACTCTTTACAAAAACTTATTAAGAAGTTCCTAATCTGATTAACTTTTTCTCAGTAAAAATTATCAAGTCTGCATACAGATATGATTTTAGCCTGAATTTCTAGTCTGAATTTGTTATTCTGTGGTAAAATGTCACAAATCCAAAACTATCTCGTGAGAAAGTAACAAAAATGAGAAGAAACAAAGAAAAAATATGTAGAGAAAGACAAAGGAAAAGGGAGCATAAGAAAATAAGAATGTAGCTGTAGGATTACAAATTTGCATATATTAAAATGTTATGTGCACAGTGAAATACGGAAATGCAGGTTACTCTTCTCTAGCAGAGGGGAAAAGCATGTAATGTTTCCTCTAAAAATTTTGTAAGGCTTTTTATTTTTGTTGAAATAGGGTTATTAGAATAGATCAGATTATGTAGAAGTCTTGCAGTTACATTATGCAGTACTTTGACAGTTGCCTGTGCATAAATGGGAAGGTGCAATGTATGTAATGGTATTAATGTATTGAGAAAAGGCATGTATTCAGTTCTGTGATGGTTTGCCTATGGAGGTGTTTTCTTCCCTCAGTATGGAACATTGGCAGAAGGCATTAAAAATGCATTAGACAGTCATTAGACATTTATTATATACATATATAAAGCTTCCAGTAAAGAATTCCAATGTGATAAATAAAGGAACTCCATAAATCATATATTTCTGTCATGGATTCATTTACATCTATACTTTTTTCCATCTGTGTATCTACATTTTGTATAACTTTGCAGAACTATTTTTTTCCTTAGTCACTTTACATATTTTGATTCTGCTTACCTGCAGCTGAAGTGGTAAAGATTAAGAATACAGGTGTTGAATATTTATCTCAATTGATTTTCCTTTTCTGAGTATATAATTTAAGATATGGAAGATAAAGATATGGAAAAAAGCACTTCTTTTTGGATTTTAAGTTCCATTCACAGATTTTCCATACTAATTTTTCACAGTCAGTATATTAAACCATTAGCATTTCAGAATATTTGAATCACCCTTCCTTTTTTGTGATATAATTGTAAACATTAGTATATTGATTTTAAATGGGATAACCAAGATACAGTATTACCCTGTAATGTTAAGAGCTCTTAAATAAGAATTGGGAATAGTTAAAGCTTGAGAATTTATTATTATCTGTATCGCAGTCCAGAGCACTGTTTTTTGCCGATGTCTTTCAAGTAGTTGTTCTGGCAGTGGCTGGTGTGGGCCAAATGGAGAAAAGAACAGAGAAGCTGTGGATGCCCCATCCCTGGAAGTGTTCAAGGCCAGCTTGGATGGGACTCTGAGCAACCTGGTCTATGGAAGGTGTCCCTGCCCATGGCAGGGGAGTTGGACTAGATGATCTTTAAGATCCCTTCCGACCCAAACCATTCTATGATTCTATCATCTCTTTATCTCTGCAGTATGCAGAGATGTGCAGCAAATCCACTGTTCTTGCAACAGATGAAACTTGAAAGCACAGTCAGTTCTTAGTGTACATGTGCAATGGGTTGGATGGTGTTAGGGGACAAGCAGTGGCACGTGGTTCTTGAGTGCACCCGTAGAGGGTGATTTGGCTCACAGTAGCTGAAGGCTGGACACCATTGGCACAACCTAAATCCTTTCTTACCTCTCAGTCCTAGATCTACATATTGCCTAATACAACATACAGATAATAGCTTATCCTTACTGAATTTTTTTTTACTTTTTAAACTATCTTAGTCATGTTACACTTCTATAAGCCTCTAGAGAGCCATCACCAAATAGAAAAAAAGTTGTTTTCTCAGCACATTGTTCTGCTGTAGCAAGTCTAGTAGAAGTTTTTGGTCATCGGGTCTTTCTGTTCTGGATTTTACTGATGCTACTCTAAACTTTGTGTTCACAGATTTCATGTACCAGTTAGTGATGTGTGTCTGTTTTGATTTATTTTGGGGGAGGAAAAAAGAAATCTTATTCTTACATAAAGGGAATAATGCGTAATTGTGATTTCCCTCCCCCCACCTCTACATTTATTCTGGTATTTACACTACTTCCTGAAGTAACTTGAGTGCCAGGTACTGCAAGTATTACAGTATGTTCTGAGTCTGACCAAGTCAGAGACATGGCTGAGGGCCTCATTTCCTCAGCACTGAGCTATATTGTGATCATATTTCCTACCCTCTCCATACAAATTTAAAACCTGTTGACCTATTTTACCATTTATCTGAAGCTTCTACCCTCTTTCACATGATTAAATTTTTATCTTAGTGCCCAGTTAAGCAGTTCAAAACAAACAAAAAGAAACAAACAACAAAGCCACTTGCCACAAGTCAGACATGACAGCATCCCTCAGAGTGATGGTGCCGAGGAGTCGGAATGTGCACAGCTTCAGACTAACGTGGCTGTCATGGAAAACACATGCGAATAAGGACTGCGGGAGTGTGGATTTACGAATAAAATGATTCTGTAGGGAAGACTATGCTTTATTTATTACACCTGCCCAGGGTGGGGGGAAGGAAATCAGAAAGTGCACATCCATTTAATCCCTATGCTTTTGATGAAAACTTCGGGATTTTTTTCAGGGTGAAGTAATAGCCATGGACAAGATAGCTAACAAGGTCAAGAAAATCAAGCAGAATGCTGAATTGCTACAGTTGAATTGCATTAAGGCCTTTTGCTATGATGGAACAAGGGCCCTTTCAGTCGAGAAAAGAGAGGATAAACAAGGTAAAATAAACAATTTGGGTAGTAGTAGCTTTTAGAAGAAAATACTAATGTTTTGCAAAAACAGTATTAAACCTGTCACAGGTCTACGAGTCCTTGAAATCTTGGCAGATAACTAAGTTGCTTCAGCACAGTGAATGCACTTTTATTTTCTACTCTTTTGTGATTCTCAGCTTCTGTATGAAGCAAATACAAGAGTCAAATTATCTGTCCTTGTCACAACCTAATATTCTCAAAGGAAATGCATTCTTTTCCCAGATAATATCAAAGACTGAAGAAGCCTTAAAGTTTCTTTCATGATCACATTTAACCCCATACTCTGAATTGTCTGACCTAGTCTGAGAAAAAAATTATTTTTGCAGACTTACTTTGCTTTTCTGCCTTGTAATCCTCATCAGTAAAATGGTGTTATTAATACCTAACTCCCTGGAGTGCTGTAACGTTTAGTTCATTGATGTTTGTTCAGCTGTTCAGGGGAAGGTTATATGCAAGCACAGTGTATTATTTTAAGTAATTTCATTTGCTTTTCTGAAGTGATGCAGTTATGATATTGGTTCTGTTCCCATGATGGAATGATTTAAATGATATCTAGTGCCTTGATTATTTTTAGTTTGTTGTGCAAAGTATGCTGTTCTTTCTCACTCTATTTTATCTCAGTCACTGGTTAGCCTAAGTAGGAATCAGATTACATAATTCACCTTCTTTGTCCCTATGCATCGCAGTTATTCCTGCTTTGGAGGAACAAAGGTACTTTCTTAAAGAGTCTTTTTATGAACATTAAATATTGTAGGTGGCAAGTAGCAATTACAGAGATGAGCAAGAGCAAGCTGTAATACTGAGAAATCAAGAAGGCTTTTCTATACATCCCTGCAAGTAACACATGACATATTTTGAATATTTTAGTAATGGATCTGAGGTAGATAAACCAGATACTCATTTTGTAGTGCAGGAGCAAGCTAGGTAGCAGTAGTTAATACAGTGATAATACAAGTTTGGCAGCAGTAGTACCTGGTGATGCTGAGCCAGAAAATCTCCCTAGCACTGAGGAGGTAGAGACTTCTGGGCTGTTGAGCCATTGGGGTACAGATTCAAGGATAGGCTCGGCAAATAGAACATATTGTCATCCAGGTAATAGTCAGAAATTGTTCTTCTCTTCACAATCATTGTTTACTGAATTGTTCTGCCATGGAGGCAGCATGTTTCACACATTAGAACTTGCAATGGTTGATGTTATTTTCTATAGCTATGTATGCATCACAAGAAATAGTTATTGTATAGACAGTCCAATTATTATAAGGCAATCTCAATTATTAACTACAGGTGTCTCTCAGTAAAGGTTTGCACACTTCTGAGCTGACTGTGGTTCTTTACAGCCTATATGTACAACTCTGTACCTAGCACCTCTGACCAATCATACTTCAAGTTTTTTGATTACTTTTACATTTTACTTTCAAATTACTAAATTAAGTTTTAAAAAAATTATTGCCTAAAGGGAACATTTTTGAGCTGACAGAACTTAAACTGTTTAGTTTTCTGGGAGATGAAAACTACCACCAGCAGTGCTGAGACTTATCTCTAGCTGAGACTAGTTTTGCAGACACTGTCTGTAGCACATAAATGTTTTATGTCAAGGAAGCAGTAAGAGCTTGTCCTTATCTACAGTGAATTCTCAAGAAAGGAAACAGCCACATTTTACATTACTAACTGCTTTTTACAGAAGGACCCCCATTCTTACCAGAGTCATTTGATCGAATTCTTCTTGATGCTCCATGTAGTGGGATGGGACAGAGACCAAACATGGCTTATTCCTCAACTTTAAAGGAAGTGACCTCTTATCAGCCACTACAGCGCAAGCTTTTCAGTGTGGTATGTGTTAAACATTGAGTAGGTTAGCTACATTGAACATAAATGCTTTTGCAGCATAAAACTTATCCAAAAAATGGTGCCTCATTTTCCCTACTTTTTCAGCAGCCAGGAAGTATTAGGGTCATGTTAACCTCTCAGCACCACCAGATCTGTTGCTAGGTGAAGCCAATTCATTGAGGCATGGGAAAGGTATATGTAAACCATAGTAAATAAAAACCTCTGTGTTTTTTCAGTTCCCTCAGTTTCATCAGTTTTACTTTATAATAATCGCAAGGGTCTAAGTCACAGAGCAGGTGACTTAGGAACATGCTAAGGAGTGTGCTTGGGCTGATGCTGAAAGATAAGATGAAACTTGTCAAAATCTGAATGATACATATTCAAAGTGAATGACAGCTTGAAAAGCAGCATAGATATAGCTTCCATGCCAAATATATGGGAACAGTTGACATCTAATATAACTGACATAAGTATTGTGTAGCTATGGTTGGCAGCAGGTGGTGAAAACAGATCTAATCTGTCTGGGATATGCAGAGCTGTACAAATAACAAATCTTACAAGGTGAATCATCTCAATGACATTAATAAACTGCATGAGCTATAATGCCTATTTAGAAAGAAGAATCTTTCTAGTCCATGTTATCCTTTGCTGTATTCCCTGAGAGGGGTTAGTATCTTAATGCCTATCTTAGAAAGGTTTGAGTTTAATTAAATGTTCAGTTTTAATATTCTAGGTACATGGTTTATTAGTTAATGTTGCTTAATATGAAAGTTTTGAATTTAAAAATAAGCTGAACTATTGTTTATTTCTCCCTGCAGGCAGTGAAGTTGCTGAAACCAGGAGGTGTTTTAGTATATAGTACATGTACAATTACACTTTCTGAAAATGAGGAGCAAGTTGCTTGGGCCCTGAAAACCTTTCCATGCCTCCAGCTTCATCCACAGGTAATACTATTTTCAGGGTACTTCACACAATCTAGTGAGCTTATTTTGGAACTGTAAAGTTACACAGTATATTTACTATCAATACATCTTTTTTTCACTGTGGACAATTTTAACTGCTGTGCATAGAAATAACAGAAGGATTTCTGAGGCTTTTTTAAAGTTTATTTTTGTGCTTAATTGAGTTTTATTTAGGAATCAGTAAGTAGCTTCCCGCTGTGTGTAGTGGTTTTTTTTGATTTGTACGACAGTCTTTTAAAACACAACAGGGACAAAAGATAGGTCAGACAGGTTGAAATTTCTCTTGCAATTTCTTTAATGCATATATTTTATTCTCTTCTTTTGCACATTCACAGGAGAGGTGAATTTTTTTTTTTTTTTATTAATGCCACTGAAGTGATGAAGACTTGAACATAAAGTATGGGACATAGATGAAAATAAATTTGTGTTTCAAGGGAGGATTTTATATGTATGGGAGCTATTTTTGCTTTATTTGAAAGGAATGAGGGAAAGAAATTATTTCAGGCTCAGTGTCCCAAGAATGTACCTTGTCTTTTTTGGAGTCGGTGTCTACCATTTAGATGTCTGGGAGGATATATAATATATAGGGGAGATACTAGAATTTTTTTATCTACGCTACCTACAGTTCATACAATTCAGAAATACCTGTTACCTTTATTAGTACTTCAAGGGGGTTTATCATCAGACCACTCATGTCCCACTTCCTCTTTGACGATGTGATGAGCTGGGTGGGGTAGCTGTTTATCATCATGGCTTTGAGGAAAAGTCTAACTCTGATACCTGGTTAGCTTGCACATTCTGTGATGACTTGTACCTGTCTTAAGCAGCTTAGATGAATCTTTAACTGAAATTAAAAAAATATATACAATAGCTGTACAATGAGAAATTAATATGACGGCTGATAAAGATTTAACAGAACTGAAGCTGTTTTTCAAAGCTTTTTATAGTCTGTTCTTCTGTCTGTTTTCTTGCCATCCATTCACTAAGAATTTTTCAGTTTCAGACATTTCAGCAGAGATTATACATTTAACCTAACAGCATAAAAAATTCTCCTTGATAGAATGAGAAAGCACAAGCCTTATTAACTCAAGTGCAAGATTAATTCTTGCTTAATAGACTTTCTCTCAGCAGTAGTATCAGTCTTAAATAAAGCACTTTTTCACAAATGCCATTTCTGTAAAAATTAATCTTTTATGTCTAGTATATTTTAAATGAGATGACACTGAATTTTTTACCCAGATATAATTTATAATATGTTATAACCAGTTCCCCACTAGTGTAAACTAAGGTGATCTTTTCCAATGAACAGAAAACAGGAGTCTAGGGTCTACTTACCTCATGTTCTTTTATGTATTTATTTCCCATATTCTTTAGTCTCAGTGGACACTTCCTTTTTAATCCAGTCCAGTTTCCCACTGTGTCAGTTTGGCAACAGATCCTGGAATCGCATGGGGTAATGTGGGCAAGGAAAAAACAGGAGATGGAGCCACAGGCGTTGTTCTTGTAGGTGGAGATTACCACATGGCAGCTGCTCCTTTGTGCAGACTTCCTCTTAGGAGTTTACACAGGAGAAAGTGTAGATCAGCTTTAATGCAGTAACTTAACTGGAAGGAGAAATGAAAAGGTAGAGGAAAACACTGGTCTGCCTTTAAGCAAGTTACTTGAACATGTGGAATATTGTTTTCCCTAGACTTTTACGTTTCCCTCCTATTACATCAAGTCGCTACCCTTGTCTCCCTTTGTATGTCATTTTTCTCTCAGTTTGCAATAGACACCTCTGTTTGTCTTTTACCTGGAAAGCATTGAAATCCTTCTGAGGGAAAGGAAGAATCAGTCTGCAACCCCTTGGCTGCCCAGCTCTTCAGCATGCAGTATGTGGTTAAGCAGCTAACTCGCATCACGTGCTGACTGGGTGAGCTCATGTGTTAGCAAAGTGTGATGGCTGAAAAAATGCTCTGCTGTAGGCTGCATTATGGACTACATTAGACTGGATTGACAAAGGAGATCTATTTTTGATACTGCAGTGCCAGCTTTTGCACACTTTGTTCTATCTCCTTACTGAATGCATTGAAAGAACAATCCAGCTAAGAATTAATTTTTTTCCTAGGAATTAGTATTAAATAAGAAGCAGTCAAGGCTACTCACAAGAAATACTGAGAAAAGGGCTGGGATTTTAAGTTCTTCTCCTCTCCAGGATTTTGAAGCCAAATGTCATTTCCTGAAATTGTTCCTTTCTTTTATTCTCTGCCTCATAGACATGCACATGTAACAGTAGTCCCATTTACCTGTTATGCTTATTACCTGACTAGAAAATTTGAAGTTATATTTTTTCTGCTGCATCATCTGCCAAAATGATGCCTCTTCAGGCAGTAAAATATTCTGGCCTAGGGCTTTTAGTCTCTCCAGTTGAAGTTTTTACTGTGAAGAATCCCAGTATTTTAGGTTGGACATTAGGAAGAAGTTCTTCACAGAAAGGGTGATAGGGCATTGGAATGGGCTGCCCAGGGAGGTGGTGGAGTCACAGTCCCTGGGGGTGTTTAAGAGAAGACTGGATGGCACTTGGTGCTGTGGCTCAGTTGACAAGGTGGTGTTAGGCCACAGGTTGGACTCGATGATCTCCAAGGTCTTTTCCGACCTAGCTGATTCTGGGATTCTGCTACTGTTACTGAGGATATTGGTAATGGGCTAAGGACTCACTATTTTTGACTTAACTCATAGCTGTTAACTCAGTCCACAGAAGTGCTGCATCATTTAGAAATGGCAACCTAAACAGCTGTCTGGTGGTAACAGCTTTCTTGTGATGTTTCAGCCCTTGGAGTAATGAATCGTTTTAGACCTGTGCACCCATCCTCAACAAGTGCCCTAAACTACTGAGAAAATGAGGCTACTATTGAGGATGAGGGGCATCACCACCTCCTCAAAATACTTTGAATCTTGTATATATGTTTGTATACTATTGGCCACGTGAAAGCAAGAAAGGAAGCCACATCCCTTCTGAATCTCCTGGTGTGAATGATACAAATGGAGCTTGTCCATGTTAATTGTTAAGTAGCTCTGCATATACTCAGCAGAATACATGTAGGGCATTTAAGAACTTTAGAGATGCAATAATTTGCTTTTCTTTGTTACTTGAACAGGAACCTCACATTGGAGGAGAAGGCATGAAGGGAGCTGGACTATCACTTGATCAGTTGAAGCTGCTGCAGAGATTTGATCCATCTGCTGTGACATTGCAAGGAATGGATATTAATTATTTGCAAGATTCTAGAGAAGATGACCTGATTTCATTGGCAAATAAGGACTGTATAGGATTTTTCATTGCAAAATTTATTAAATCTAACAGTAAATAAGAATTTGGGAATGCAACCTGAAAAAATACCTCAGTGAGTCTAAGAACAGTTCCGACATGAAGTGCCTTTCTTCCTGCTGCAATGTTACCAAGCCAACGGGCTGACGGCAGGGTTGCTATGGCAGCACTAAGATCTGCCAGCTGTTCTGATGGGAAAGAGCCACAGGTTGTAGCAGAAAAGTCATGGTTGGGGGAAGGGCAGTATCATTTTTAAGTCTCCCTCTGCTTTCGTATTTACAGCAGGTCAGTGCCTGAATGACAACTATGTTCACTCATACTGATGTCTGTTCTGCTTTTCCCTTATCTGGTGCAGCAGACGTAGGAAGGGGATGTAAGCTACTTTACAAAATGCAAACATAAAATAGAAGGGAACTATTACAATGAATTTTGGAAAGGGTAGTTTTATGGAGGTTTACCAATAGTTAGTTTCCTTAAATAGTGCTTCTCAAAACACTGCAACATTTTACAAAGAACTGTTTTATAAATTCATACTTAGAACCTCATTTCTCTTTTATTTTAATACAAGCAAGATTCTCTGTACACATAGTATATACACAAAATACGATTCGGCTTTGTAGCATGTCTTTTATAGCAGCATGAATATATTAAACCATCTCACTCTGGGAATGTAAATAAATATTGTTTCAACATCAAACTTCCCATGCATAAACTGTATTGGTTCTGAAATAGCCTATTGGACTGGCTGACAAGTGACAGTTTTAAAATCAAACATTTGTAACAGAAGGGGCTACAGTTGTGATTAATATATCAAAAGACAGAAAACAATGCATAATACCATCTGAACTGTTGCAAATCACCTTTCAAACAACTAAGAATATTAACTCTTTATTGGTTAGAAAGCATCACCAGCTAAAATCATATGAAAATTGAAACTGGGGAAGCATGCTAATGAGAACTGCCTTAGTACATTGCTCAAAGTTTAAATAATCTAAATTTCTTGAAGATGTTAGATGTATTTGAAAACTCTGCTTCAGTTCCAGTTTGAACAGTATTCTCAGTCCTGCTGGAACTGACAATAGCACTAAAATTAGAAGGAAAGCTAAGTACAATGGAAAAACAGAAACTGACATCTATGTGTGTGTTTGGTGTTTTCCTCTCACTCATCAATTTCCAGTTTTAAGAAGCATTGTCTGAAAAATGTCTGTCTTTTCACACATAACTATTTGGTTTGATTATAAAGAGCAGTAGTTCATTTATCATTTGTCTTTCTACTGTCAGAAGTCCTATTTGTATTTGCTTGCAATCAAAACAATCTATACAGTTCTCTTTCTCAGTAGTCTGGTTGTTTACTTGTATTTTCCATAAATGTTTTGATACCGTATGTTTTCTACTGCTCTTAAATAAAAACCAAATGTTCCTTCTGTCCTGCCAAGGTTGACTGGTACATCCTCTGTAAGGCCTATCCTAGCAGGATAGAAAAATGGAATTCTTGTCTACTATTTCCCTGCTTTTTTTGGTCATTCCTTGCCATTAAACACAACATGTCTAAAGAAGATTTAAAGTAATTTTGTTTCATCAGTAGTAGGTGAGATATCCTATTCAGAATCATGGAAGTTCATACTGTAGTCTTTCTAGTCCAAATATGGCTAAAATAATTACCTGGTAACAAAAGGGATTATCTTTTATTTTAAGTACGTGTTGAAATCTTTAACTCAGTGCTAGTAAAAAAGCATTTTCTTCTTTTGCAGAATATAGAAATTTTGTAAACATTAATCCGCACGCATAAACTATATACTGAAGTTTGTGTATTCATTTAAAGTAAGGAACTTTACCTCCAGTTTAAGTAGCAGGATTTGTGCAATGCTGAATTTGAAAGAATTAAGATTGCTGAATTTTTAGTGGAATATTTGTTGAGACTTCCCCCAATTTCTTTAGTTTTGGATGATAGGCTTTTTAAGAAGATGACCTCATTTGATTTTTTATGAGAAATTTATTGGGGGTGGGAAGAAAAAGTAACTAACTTGTAGTTAATTCCAGTGTAATTGCAGAGCAGACTTCACCTAAAAAAAATTACTGATGTATGAACTTTAGCTGTTAGGGTTGTTTCTGCAAAAGTCAACTGCTAGCCTTAAAAGAGCACTCAGCATATTAAAGGAATAGGCCTCAGCTGCTTCCCCGAGGGCCCTGTCTCTGCTGGTAATGGGGAGTGACTTCTCCATCAGGCAGGTCAGAGCAGAAACTCAATTACGATGCTCCATCCCTTGAAGAAGGCAGCATCCTTTCTCTGACTACAGGTGTGGCTAAGTTAGATGATTAAAATTGGATGGATGCTTTTTTTTCTTTTCCAATCTTACCGTGACTTTAACTAGAAGTGGTAGGAATACTTTCTCATTGACACAGTTCTGATGTATGGTGTATATTTGTTATAAACATATCGTACGATTACTTTCCTGATAATCTTTACACACTGAATCATTGTGCTTCACCAGTTGATGCTGAAGCACAATGGAATATATTTTTATATTTATTTATGTATATATATATGAGATATTTATATATTAAATTTAAAAAGTTATTGTCATTATAATGAAAGATTAACCCTACAAAATAGATAGATTAGGCATGCAATCAGATCCTGTCTTTAAGAAAGTCTGAAAAGTAGTTTTCTCTATTTGCAGAAATAGTGATTAGTAATAGTGCCAAATCTAAATATCTATCTTGGTCAGTATAAAGATACTAAAATAGGCAGCCTCATATATTATGAAATTATGATACAGTTTTTCTTGTTTCAGTGTCACAGAATGCACCAGTTTTTTGGATCACAGGATTTCATATGCTTTTTAAGGAATGGGCTGGTGAAGGTGATCAACTTCAATCAAGAAATTACTTTAGAGTGGGTAGTTTAAAATATAAAGAACCTTGTTTTTATGTTTGATTGTTCATGAATAAAAAGTTTATGAGGAAAACTAATTTTGTACTGCTAGAATTCATTTCAGAGTAGGTATGCATGATAGATAAAAGTAGCAAGAGTAAAGTAAGAAATGAGAATATGGATGAGTTAGATATAATAGAGATTAAGCAGGTTCTTCTGATATAAACCTTTTCTGGGGCTGCGTAGGAATACATTTCTAGGGTGGTAAGTTATAAAAAGAAACTGTCTATAAAACTGCTGTAAGCTCATATGTAAAAGTTTGTTATATAAAAGTGGGGAAATAAATTACAGACCAATTGCCAAGCAATAAAATTGATTGAATAACATTTGATTAAAAACATTCACAGTAAAAATGGCATCCACATATCTTACAGATGATAGAAGAACTAAGATTTTGGTGAAAGATCTGCTATAAAGTAATAAATATAAGTAAATGTACACCATAAATGTTATATTACACTCTGAAAAATAATTTCTCTGTTTAGACTTTGTAATCAGGTTTTTTGCAATGTGCTCGATTTTTATGGATGGAATAGAATAAAAGTCAAAAACATTTGGGCAATAGCTTTCAGCCTGGTGTGTTAAAGCAATCAGAGGTCAAATGTAACCACAAATCAAAATAAATTTTGAAGAGGCTTTAGTAACTAACAAACACAGGAGGTGGTTTACACCAACTCTTTTCCTTTGAACAGACATTGATTAAAAGCAGTCAGACCACTCACTTCATTCCAGCTGAGGGAATGATAATGGACCCCATTAAAACCTTTGCCCGTGTCACAGAACATGAGCATGACTTTACTGAACAACAGAGCTTAAAAATGATAATTGCTTACAGATTCATAAAAGACAAAGTATTAAGGGGCAGGGTATTAGACCTGGGCAGGAACTGCATGTATAGGATGAGTAACCAGGTATGCAGGGAGAGGTAAAAATGGGTCTCTCCCTTTAGTCAGGGTTTAGTGAGTAGAATTTCATTTCCGTATCCTCCATTTATAAAAAGGGCTATAGGTTAAGAATATACAGATTTCTGTGAAAATAGGTGCTCCACTGAAACTCTTTGTGGCTTTAAAACTGATCTTCATTAAATAGGTCCAGAGCCTTAGGAGAAACTATGTATTTAATTTTATTGAGAAGCAAAAATTATGGAGCTCTTTTCAAATTCTGATCTCCTGATGCCAGACACAGAATATGAATTCATGAGCATTCTAGAAGAATTCTTTAAATTCTAGGCAATAATTTATGGATCAATTTAATAAAAATAGTTTCTTTCAGCTCATAACTCGTATGGATGCTGCCTTTGTGCACAAACCTGTTTGCTTAATCCTCCCCACTGTCCTGTCCCTTAGCAGGTCTGGAGACTTTTACTGTCACCTCCTTCTAGTCCCTCCTTGAGAATTTTCTTCCATGACATCTGTGTGACACTAAACAGCTGGTAAAGGATAGACTAAGGCTACTCACCACTGATGTATATTCATTTGAAAAAAACCACACAAAAATAAGGTTAACATCTAACATATACATGCAGATTTTGAAATGCATCCTATTCCTTCCATATACTGAAATTCTTTAGAAAAATACAGTTGAGCTGCC
Organism: Edolisoma coerulescens; assembly: GCA_013397115.1. Classification (NCBI taxonomy): domain Eukaryota; kingdom Metazoa; phylum Chordata; class Aves; order Passeriformes; family Campephagidae; genus Edolisoma; species Edolisoma coerulescens. The sequence continues at coordinate 1,153,077 of VWZW01002015.1, forward strand.
AAGAGTTACGTATCACTTAACTATTTTATCTTCCTCCCTTTCCTTCTGTTTCACTGGTTTTATTATCTATTTTAGCTCATTTGAATGGAAATTTTACAGGTTGTTTTGTACCACACATCCATAAGACTCTGGAGCTCACTGGGACCTCTACCATTTCTCAGATTCAAAATCCCTGAAACCAGATACAGAAATACGAACTCATTAGTATCCTATGCAACCAATAATATTAAACTTTCTATTGGTAAAACTTTGCAAAGACATTTCATCACAATAATCTTTGATATGTCCTCCACTTGGAGTATTTTTAAAGCTTCTTATTGACATAACTCTGTTAAAGTGCTTTTCAAAGTAGTGCTCAGCAGGCAGGTGGTATTGTGCAATATGTGTAGTACAAGCTCACATTACAAATGATTTGTCACTCTTAAAACAGAAACTGAAAAGAAGTATCTCAGCAAGGCTAATAAAACCTATTTAGTGAGTCTGCCTAAGAAATACACGTGTTTGTTAGTATGTGGTCTATACATAAATAGCAGCACTATTTAAAACCCGATTCCATGACCAGTTGGATTTGGATTTGTCTTTTTTTTTGTGATGTTTGTACTCCATGAATCAATATACAGGCCATAATTAAATACTAGGGCTTGGACTATGCATTTTATTTTCTCATTTATTTGTCTATACACAACTACCTATGCCATAGTTCTCATATACTACTCAGTGCTTTGAACTTCTGCCAAATATTCCTTAAAAAATACTTTAAGAAAGCTGAAAAATAAACACTCTCTGGAGCAAAAGTAAAAAAACCCAAACAAACAAAGCAAAAAACCCCAAAACCCAACCAAAACCCCAACAAAAAAAAAGAACAAAATATTCAAGGTATTGAAGTGGAATCACTTAGAGGACATAGCTGTTATGAGTTGCAGGGAGCAACAGCATTTACTGCAGCTGGTAAATTAGCTAAAGCCAGGCTACACAGAGCAAGACAATATAACTTTCTTCCCACTTACATGTGATCTGATATGATTCAAACAACAGTCTTTTAATTTCATTTTTCACAGATACCCTGAAAATTCTCTTGTATCAAAAGCCACTGTTGATGTACTCTTCTATATCCATTTAGTAATATAACAGATCTACTTACCTATTCTTCCTTTCTCTACAAAGCCATTTAGTGATGTTTAGAAAAACGATGAGAATTTTATTTCTAGAAAAATAACCTTTTTTCTTGTGTTCCCCACAGTTCATGCTTTGAGCCAAAACCTACCCTTGAATAACCACAACAGTCAGCAGCACTGGGAGGAATGGCCAGATAACTGACAGCAGAACTTCCCACTCTTAGGTTGTTCTAAAAATGCTTATAAAGCATCAGGGAGAAGGGTAGGAGAGGAAGGACAGAGAATGTTTAAGGGAGTTTCTTGGATGCTGGGCTAGGAGATTGGAGAAAGCATGCACCTGCCATATATCTTATCCATTTCACTAAAATGATATTCAAAATCAGGCAATGCTGATATTCCCAGAATTAAAATAATAAATAAAAAGAACTTCCAGCTAAACTAATTCTTATCGCACTACAGTCTTTATATAATGTGCTATTTACAGGGAAATACAAAAAGTATTTCATTCACACAAGTACTACAAAGACTACATGTGATGCAGAACAGCTTTTACACTAGGCAAGGGTATGGAACCTGGAGTCAAAAATAATAGTGAATTTCCCCCACTTACCAGTGCAACAGGTGTTCAGTGCAAAACAAACTATGTTCTTCCCTTTGATTTTGATGCATTTTCCCTAGAAAGCTCCTACCAGAGTCACAGTCATTTTTCTATGCTCTCATCAGCAGCACAACAGCTTAGCTGAAGGAAAAGCAGTGAGCTGGCTGCAGAGTGGGAATGCAGAGAATTGGCAAGTGTAGAAAAAGTGGAGAAGCTACAAAAATTTATTTTCCAACAAAATAACTCTCCACAAGCTGTGTAAACGTTTCTTACTAAAACAAATACTCTAAAACACAAAGATTTTACATTTCCAGTGAAACTCACAGTAACATTTGCCTAGTTTTACTCTCCTGAAATCTCAACAAAGAGCCAGCAGATTTATGCTTTCCCAATTACCTGGGTCAGTAAATTCCCTCGTATTGCCTGAATGCAATTTGGATTTTTAAATTAAAAGACAGAATGTAGAAACAGATTTGCTGGGCTTTGAGTAACCTTTGTTTCCTTCAGTAGATTCTCACAGTTTGCTGCCTAACGTGCACACGCACACGAACGCTGATCCACCACCCACCCACTCACATACACACCTCCAACATGTGTGCTCTGTTTACTGACAGTAGAACAAAAATTAAGCTGTGCCCATTGCAATTTTGTGACCTGAACAGAGAAGAATAATTTATAGTGGTAAGTTCATTATCTTTACCATAACTTTAAAATGCAAAATTGGGTTTGCAAGGACAGCATAAGGTATAAGAGTTACACCCTTTATCTCAAGCACTCATCCATATTTACAATAAGTATAAGCTTTCTGCTACAGAAGAAAAAATATTTAGATTGAACACTGTTACAGATTTCCTAAGTGAGGCTAGTTCCAGTTGCCAGTAATTCAAAAGCAAATCTGCTGACTTGGCATTAGGACTCTAAAACAGTGTGATCAAACTTATATAGTAAGAAGGTGTCTGCAGAAATAACATTTATAAACTGTATATACAGTACACAGTACCAGTACATAGAAAATAGATTTTGACTCCATGATCCCCTGTGTGTAAGGCAAGACTGAATTCTGTCTTCATACGGAGACCACCAGAGGTACAAGCAACAGAGTGGTGCTTAAATCAATATGCAAATTAAGTGCATACAAATTAAAAATCAGAGCAGACAAAAAGTTTTAGATTCTTTTATGTGCTGATCCTGGCTTGCGGAATACATGGGAAGTTATTAAACATCAAATGTACCTTTTTTTTAAAAAACACTAACAACACCTTGATGGCAACAGATATTGTTCAAGTGGCAGCTACCAAAAACAGCTTGAAAAATGTCATAGTACAACATCAGGAACTCTTCAGTTGTACTACACTAATTCATATAGCACTAACCAAAAAAATAAGTATATGAATATTCTATTTCATGCTATTGCTATGCAAGCAACAGCAATACAAATCAGCATACAGAAGGATACCATATGTTCTGCAAAGAACCCAAGATATTTTCAAGGGGCATTGTTACAAGACTTCAAAGAAACACAAGACTGCCAGAGGCAAAAGTTACTGACGGATGTAAACATCCCTGTTCCACTCTCCTGCATCATTACGTTTTTTCGATATCACTTCCCCATCCTTGTCACAATATTGGTCCCTTGATTTATGACGACTGCGCTGTTTGTTGCATTCATTGTGGTCCTGCTCGCGGTCCCTCTCCTTTGAGCGATGCCGGGATTCTCTGTGTCTGTGATCACTGATCCCATGGGACTCGTCTCTGTGATTATGATCCCTGTGAGAATCATAGTGGTCACCATGCTCATGTGAGTAGTCCTCCTTTGGCTCTACGTAAGCTGAATCTCTGCTGTCTTGTGTTTCTGAGTCAAAAGTTTCTTGCCTGTGAAGGCCTCTGCCACCACTGCGATGGTTGTGGTGTTGGCTGGAGGAAGAGCGGTGCTGGGATTTCTTGATGGGTTCCACCCGTGCTTCCTCTTCAATGTGGGAACTGCTGCGCTCAGGGACCAAATGGTCATTCCTCTGGTCTCCTTGAGATCCCTGCTACCAGAACCAGCAGTAAGGTCATGAGGTACACACTGAAAAACTTACCCCAATATCAAATTCAACTAGAAAGTACCATGAAACCAGTAAAATTTTAAGTACAAAACAATCCACTTTGAATCTAAACTAGGAAAAAAACCCATTAGTATTCAACTTTTACTGAAAATTCGGTATTATAATACAAACAATTCTTTTTACTCTCATCAGAATGTAGGGTGGCACTTGGGTGGCACTTTCTCATTTCTTTTGATGTTTCTGACTACTCCAGTTAGCAGTAATTGCCACCACCCTCCAAAGAAAAAGAGAGCATGCAGAAACAGGACAAACTGCAGAAAAATTGAAGAGGAGATACCATGCCAGGAGAGGGCAGATATCAGTTGAGAGTTTACAGACGTGTGTCTGGAAACAGCCACTAGGGGAAAGTGATTTTAGAGGGCTGAGGTGGTGGATTCAAACAAAGAACCAAAGTACAAAACCTTGGCTCTTTTAGAGTAACTTTTTTTTTAAGGAAAAAAATGCAATTGAATCTGGTACGAATAAAGTTTGTATTATGATACTAATAGTATCACTGACCTCCTGTTTTCTCAGCAATAATTTCATTTCTTCTTGGTAATGAAAAATTAAACATTGGCCTCATAATTTTAAGAGCTTGAGAACAGAGCCCATTGCCAAGAAAAGCAGGAGGAAAATGATATTATCACATACAAAAGTTCCTAACACACCACTGCTATTAAAAGACCGAAATAAAAATTACCAGGTAATAAACCTACTCTTCACCCGCATAAATGCTTTGAAATCACTGCAAAATGAACAAGTGGCATTATTTAACTCATTTGGGGGTTTCATTACATTAACCTGCTTTTATTGCCAAACTGCAGCCAAGAACTTTTCAAGCTTAATTGCAAAAATTTAAATAGCTAATACTGAAATTGAATTATACTTCTCACATGAGGTGAAGAATGTCAAGAAAAAATAATCTCTGCTGCCACAAAATTAATGTAAATTTTACCAGAGTTACATAGGCATTTGTTTGTGAGACTGTTCTGAATTTACCAAAGTTAGTCTTAAGTTTGCTCTTCTATGTTTTTATGTCTAAAAATAAGTATTGCCTCCAGGGCAGCTCACGGACGTATCTTCTTTCTGTCTTTCTATTTTGTGGAAAAGAGCTAGGGGAAGGAGGAAATTTTGTCCTTCAGCCACAGATCCTGGCAGGTGGGTTTCCTAGCAACCCAAAAAGTAAAATTACAGGAAATTGGAATGGAAAATAATCTATATTTAATCAGAAAATTATAAAAAGCAGCATATTTCAAATCAGCAATTTGGTAAATTTGACAAATCTTAATTTTCTGAGATAACATTTCATTATGTAAACTTCTGAGAGACTAGCTGGGTTGCTCCATGTGTTCCTAATCCGAAACAAATGGTATAGATGAGAACAAGGTAACAGGAACAGCAGTCAAATTTCTGTTTGTTCCTGTTTTTGTGATTCTCAAGATGATTCTGATTTGCCAGAAAGGAGTATGGTAACTGTAAATGTTAATAGATCTGTTCAAGGCAAAATGAAATGACTCAACAGAGGTGAATTGTAAATGAAATCAAGTGAAAAGTGAAAGAGTCCAAAGCAACACCTGCTTTGGATGTGTAAACACAACTTTTATCAGTTCATCACCATGACTGCTTTTAAGGCACATAAACACGGTATACATGTGAAACCCTATAATTCTCATGTGGTCAAATGCCACATATGCATGTACCTATATATAATCACGACTAATAAAATCTGTCATTGCTGTGGTTTGAGAACAAATGCAAAATTTGAACCTGCTTTGAACGCAGTGCTACTTTTACAAGCTCAGATGCATCTTCTCTGCTATGATGAGCACATGTGAAGGAGCACAATGAATAAATTTAGAACCAATACTTGCAATTTCAGAGTAGTGTTAGGGCTGTTGGGATTTATGGGCAAACTCATGGACAGTAACTTTCCTTAAATATTACAGGGACACTGAACATCTAGTGTCTGAACCTGGATTAGATTTTGAATTTTGAACTTATGAATCCAGCTCTTTGATTCATAACCAAATTTGGGCTCTGAGTTGGACTAGATTCTGCAGTGCAGGAATTTTATGGCCCAATCTCATAACGTTTTTTGTCTAAAATGGAGAAAGTTTGAGATAATCCTATTTCAGCAGTTGGTTCATACTTTCAAAGAAGCAGGAGTTCTTGGAAAGAAGTTTAAACAGTGTTGAAAGAGGAGAGAGAAGTCTTTGTCCTCTGAGTGAATTTGCCTTGCTCCCTATTTCCAGTGGTCCCTGATCACCTGCACCAAATGTGTGTGAGGTAGTTCCAGTCCTGTTGGAATTAGCCAACTATTTCCATACCAGTTTGTTCCAAAGCTCTCCCTCAGACAGACAGGAGGTGTAAGGTCTTTGCCGATTTCATTTCAAACCATCTCCGGAGGCCTCACGCCTTTAAGCACCTCATGCCATGCAATACACACAGGCAACATCATGCTGTAAAAATGCCTCTCTGGCAGCTGGCAACACAAATCCCTCCTTACAATGTACTCTGGGGACTGAAAAACCACAAACCCCAAATATGTTTCATGGCAAAGGGGCACTGCATTGGCCCCAGGGGAGAATGACTCCAATGCTCTGCAGTGTGGACGTGGCTCCCCCAGGCCAAACAGCTGGTGGCTTGGCTTTTCCCTGCAGAGCAGTCCAGAAAAAAAGCACAGGCATAGACTTTAAATTCTCTAAATACAGGGTCTTAACACTGTTGAAAGAATGGGTTCAGCCACCATGATTAAAAAACAGACCCACTCTGTGCCAAGGCAGTGACAGGCTCAGGTTTGAGATGTATTGTAGGAAAATGAAACCAAAGGAATGTAAAAGTTTTCTGTTCCGTAAGAGACCCCCACTGATTCACACTTCTGTATCAGCAGACCTACAAAACAACTGTGAAACTGCAAATAAAACTCTCATTTTTAGTCCTTAAAATAAAAATCTGTTAGTTTGGAAGGAGACAGCACAGCATTCAGAAAAGTGTTATTAAAAAAACTGCATAGTTCCTCCAGAGAATGTGGTTAATACAATGAGTATGTGAGCTATAAATCCACACCCAAAAAGCATAAAAAAACTTGAGCAAAATAATTTAAAAGTTTACAAAGCAAAGAAAGTTTCTCTAGCAAGGCTGCACACAACAATACTGAATTTCATACTCAGAAATTCTTCCAGCTCACAATTTTTTCAAGGTGTTTCAGCTCTGAGGACAGAAAAAAAGGCAGAGATGAGCTATACCTTCCAGTCTCTTTTCCTGCAACTGTGTCTGAACGCAAGGGAAGGGGATACCCTTCAAGATCGTTACAGAAATTTTTCTTGTTAAAGAACAAACCTGTCAATTCTGTGGTTTGCTAATGAGAACTAAATTACTTGACACAAAAACATTATTTTGCAAATCAATAAAAAAAGAGCACAACATTTTTGCATTTTAATTTCGGTGCAGATCCATCTTTTTTCCTTTGATTTTCTAAAAAGAGGTGTTTTTCTTAGCCAAAGTTATGAATTGTAATTTGCATATGTATATAACTTATGGGCATATATGGAACTCAGGTAGAAATTTAGATGTAGTGAGCCCTCATTTGATCTGGGACAGATGTATTTTAATCCCCTCTATGATCTTCTCAGCCTCAAGGCATCACTCACTAGTTATAATGAAGTACCTTTAAACACTTCATTTCATATCATGCAACACATATCCAAAGGAAAGCATCTCCTTATGCTGAAAACCTCAATAAAATTATACAAACCAAAAGTCGAGGGAGAATAGAGGAGCCATAATATGCCCATATCAACAGGCACATCAGAGCAAAGGTAGGAATAAAGCCTGCTTTTCCCAGCTCACTGGAGAGTGTCCTCACTATTCAGAACATAGAGCCTCTCAAGGTCTTTCTGCACAACGTGCAGTGCAGTGGGACTTGGATTTGACGTAAGAGTTTGGCTTGAAGGAAGTCTGTACTTTTCACAGCAATGGCCAATGAATAAAAGAACAAAGGAAACACTGGAAGGGTCACTTTGACCTTGAATCTTCACAAATACAATCAGTCATTCTCAACCTCTACAACTCTACAGCCTGTGGGAAGATTGGAACAGATTTCCCTCTAACATTTGTGGATCTGCCCTGTACATAACCCAATTTGTCACACAGGGCCTCTGGGGCTGGGATTTGCCTATTAGCAATAGTGTGCCCATCAGTCAGAAAGTTCCCAGAGGCTGGAATGTGCATAGTCTTAGTCTAGTTTTATTGCTCTGATTGGATTACATATGGCCAGCTATAAAAATGCTTGTGGCTGGTACACATATTACTGGCACAGCGGTGTCCTGGGCACAATAAAACCTGAAGTATTCCACTTCACATCAACATATGTTTTCAGTCAGGCCAGCTTAGTCCTTGGAATCAAAACCAGCCCCCTAGTCAATACACAAATACATGCTACTATGAATACAATAGCAATAACAGTAACATGCTTGTATTTGCCTTTTATATGGAAAATGGGTGAATGTCTACTGAAAAACCTTTTACTCTATCAACAGCAGTAAAACATATTCAGTGTATTCTAGTATCAGCCTAACACCATGCTTTGGAAGGAGAAGTTGACAGAAGAAAAAGAAGAGATGGCATAAAAACTGTACCTGTAAATTAATATTTGGACCTGGGCTAATAGGAAGAGTGGCTGTTGCAAGTGTGCGAGTGAGAAGCTGGTTAGGAGGATTGCTGCTAGGTGGATGTGTGGCCTTCCAGTAGGCTTCCAGATAGTCAGCAAGGTGCTCACAAGCATCTTCAAGCTGGTTCTCATCAAGAATTACATCGAACATTTCCTGATAAAGGAAAGGTTTTAGTGAGAATAATCACCAGGTAAAGGGAGATCAGCTAGAGACATTGATCGCGCTTTCCATTGATCAAAAATGAACCACATTTTTAGTACTTGTATTAAGATATTTTACCTTTTTTTTGTGTGTGTTTGTTTTCCTGAGTGCAATTGATACAAAAGACCATAATCATAACTAGCACTAATGTTACACTTGCTAAAGCAAGGTCTTGTGACTTCCACGTAGTAATGCACCAACAGTCAAAGAAGACAGGAAGAAGCAGCTTGAACAAATCTTAAATATACAGAAAGAAGGGATAAATATTGAAGAATTAACTGTTGTAAAAAATGGAATGGCAAGAAAGGGATTCAATCCCCCTGTCTAGAATAACTAAGAGAAAACTAAGGCAAACTAAGACCAATAACCAACAACAGTAAGAATACAGATCATTCAGTTTCCAAGTGTCATACAAATATTAGGTAAGAGATTAGTCACACAGTCTAATTTTAGACTTCTAAAGTTAGGAGATGAGTTTCATCTATTTCCTCCCTGGTCAGGGAGCAGAAGGCAGCTCTGAGGGCCTATGCAGGTCTCCAGCATTCTTCATTGACTTCCTGGGGACCTGAGCATCTCTTAACTGAGATGCTTGAACTTAAATGATGAGGACATTCCCTTCACTCAGCTCCGTAACTATGGCAAATTATATCTGCAACTGAACTGTACTCTCATCTCCTGGTTTCTTACCCTTACTTTTGACAGCTGAGTATGCAGGTAGCAATGCACACCAGGTGTAAAACACAGTTGGGGTCTCATCACCTCCACTTTATAGGTGGAAATTGAGAGAATATGCTTCAGTGCACATCTGAAGAAGAACTACAGAGCTGTCAGCTATGCAGTACCACTCAGCTCTTTGCCAAAACCCTGACCAAGAACATCAACAGTGGTGGGCCGTGGTGACAGATGCCCCAGAGGAGCTACTCAAACCACTGGCCTTACCCTAAACTAGCAGAGATAAAACACAGTCACTAAAAGGGTTCATTTTTAGACCAATAACTCCCTAAAAATTAACAAGTAAAACAAATGTTCAGTTTACTGAAGCACTGACTGTATCAGCCCACGTTCTTGTAACTGATTGTGACGAGGGGTCTTTTTCCCCTGTTCCCTTGTGTGGAGGCCGAGACCTAAGGAGGTGTTCTGCAAAAAGCAATAGTGAAATATGGCCAGAAGAGGGCAAACACTCCCAAAAATTATGTAATTAACCTCGTGCTTAAAAAGAAAGGCACCTTTCAGAGACAAGACATAAATTAGCAGTAACTCACGGGAGGACACTGTGCCAGTTTATCAGCTGCCACCATCTGAACATTAAGGTGTTTGGCCTGAGATTTCCCTCGGGATTTTATCAACCTCTGTAAAACCTGTGAAAAATAAGACATAAGGATCAGACTTAATATACATATATAACCATTTAAAATGTTAACATTTGAAACTGCTCACATGAGCAGAGGAAATTCTTCATTTGCTGGCTTCAAGAACATTTCCCATGTTTCCTCACCCAGAATGAGCTAATTTTCATTTACATCCAAATATCTCCTTTCCTTTACAAGCACTAAAAAGTTCCCCTCCTGCCTTTTTTATGCTGCTTCTGGTTTCGTTTTTTCTAAGTTGAATTTTTTTAATTGATCTCCTGAGCTCTCTTCCCACAAATTGACTCTTTTTTTGAATGCCTCTTCGCAAGGTCTGTGCATGTTGTTTTATTTTTTAGACACAATGAAAGAGTATATCAGCAGATGTTAAAGTTTAGCAATCAGTCTGATACTCATTCTATGAAAATCATTCTTTCATTTCTGTGTTATTTTGGTTTAACAAACCGTGAGCACTACTACTACTTACATGATTGATACTAAAAGTGCAATCCCAATTAAAAAACCCATTGGAGCTACAGCATCTTTTCCAAAATGGGTTTTGGTAACACTGGACCTCAGATACTTTTTTGATTAATAATACTTCACTATCCAACGGGAAGCAGTAACAATATATAGCTCTGAACCTAAATGAGGACATGTGATTATCTGCATTTAAGGCCCAAAAAAAAAGACTGAAAGAACATAAAAGTATCTAAAATATTTACCTTAGGAGAAGAAATCTTTACGTATACTATAATGGGAGCCAGAGAGGTTTTGCTCAGTTGAGCAGGATGGTTAATGGTATCAGCATCAAGCACTACCAACTGCAGTGTCCTGGCTAATTCAAAAATCCGTTCAATTTCACTTTGAACTTCAGCTGCAGAGAAGTAGAAAATCGGAGTTATGAAAATGCTAAGAGGTGATTAGTTTTAAGAAATGTAACAATGTAGTAGACTGGTGTGTTGCTCCTCCTCTGGTTGCAGGAGTTGTTGTTATCCTTGCACATCCCTGGCACAGTAATGAATACAGCGTTAATGAGAGTGTTTCACCCCTGGTTTGCTGCCCTTGCAGGCACTGCCTGCTGCTCTCGCCTCACCAATTCCTGCTGTTCCAAGCTGCAGGGATAATGGTAACACCTTCTTACATGACCCCAGACCACACCAAGAAAAAGGGGTTTGAATGCTTGCTGCATCAACTGGTAACCGTACTATGCCACAGATCTGCTACATGTAAATAATGTCAGCTCACACTTGAATCTTACCCAGGATGACCAGTTTGCTCAAACTGGAGTGCCTGAGATAGGCATTAGGAAGTACTGATTACTATATTAGTACTGATTACTATATTAGAAACTACTGTTTTCCCATTTAGTTCAACTTGTCAAAGCTCAGGAAAACAGTTTTCTTCTACTGGCCTCAGTATGGTAACATGTTAAAAATTTGATTATTTTGTGTAAAACACTTCTAAAAGAGAAAGAACTGAATAATCTAAATAATGCTATGGAATCCTCCTCACAACACCAGGAGCAGTGGAAAGCTGATTTTCCCAAAGAAAAATAATCTTTTCTTCTGGTAGTCATGCTCCCAGCTCCTCAGCACCCTGTCTGATTGGCAGTACTTTCCAGGGCAAACCTCTCCAAGACAGATGGGCTGCATCCGCTTTCACAAGTGGTGTAGAAACTGTCTTCATTCCCCAATGAAACAAAACTACATCTTCTAATAGCAAAATCATCTTTGAAATGAAATCACATTTTCCTGCTCAAATCTTGCTATTGGCTGATTTCACACAGGAATTAGAGAAGCTGGGTGATTTGTGCAAGCCTATAAAGAAAGTCATCAGGCCAGACAAGACTAATTCATACAGGTTTCCCTTTAAAGGTTGTGCACGCTTCATGAACCAAAACCAGATTTGGTATCTAGCCCATTCCAAGAAAATATTAGAAGACAACCAACAGAGACTTAAAGGTCAAGAAGAGTTACCAAAAATTTAATAGAGAGTTTCTTGAAATTACATTATTGGCCTTTTATCTATTTTGCTGGCAAAAGCTTTACTTTTGCTTGAAAACACAACCTATCTGATCTGGATAGAGAGAGAGTTTTCTATACAAAATGGTCTCTTTCAGGAGATACAAAGAGATTGATTTTTGATATCTTAGAATAGCAACTGAATGCATCAGGCACTATAAAAAGGTTGTAAAATTTCTAAGAGAGAGCAATGCATCCCAGCTAGCATTTTCGTTCCAAATCAACAGGTGATTGCTATGGTCATTTTATAAATGAAATGACATCTAAATGGTCATCAGAAAATCTATGTATGATATCCTTTATTGGAGGAGGTTGACATTGCTTTGGATCTGTTAGAGATCCTTTCCAACTGTTTGTGGTTATCTGCAGTTTTGGGTGAACACATGCAATCAGTCTTTTATGGCAGTGAACGTTGTGAGATGTGCACGGTGTGGTATGGAAAGCAGCGATGCATGCTTTCCTGCTGGTCAATGAAAGCACTGTGGTACTGCTGCTGTCTGAATTAGGACCACATTTTTTAAGACAGAGCTTCTGATGGTTCTTGGCACATTCACAATTACATTTTCTACAACTTCATTGCGTAGAGATACTTCTGAAATCACTGAATACCACCGTCTCAGAGTTTTAGTAGAAGACAGTCAATAATCGATCCCTAATTTAAGTTCAAATGAAAACTAGAATAAATATATCAGAGATAATTTGTTGCGCTTTTCTGATGATGAGCTTAGATTGCTTCCCTGCAATTTCAAACCAGCCTCAACACTTTAATCAGTATAATAATATTAGTTAATGTATCACTTTAAGACCATTCCAGACTGCTAAAAAACTCTTGTTCAAGACAATTTACAACCAGCAAAATCTGTCTCTATGCCATTGTATCATAATTTTGTCTGGGGAAGCAATATTTGCTACACTGCTGGAAGCACTTTTCTGCCAGTAGAGAAAACATCTCTGCTGACTAGATTTCCTGCTATACTTTTTGAAACACCCACTGCCAGGGCAGAGTATGCCTCAGGCTATGTTCTATCATGAAACACACCCGGGGCAACAACTGCAGGAAACTATGGTCCTATGAACCCATAGTTTCCACTTGAGTCTGAAGATGGAGAGGTATCTTTTCCTTCAATTAAAATGTATTTCGGTACTTATTTTTCTTAACTTGGGTATAGGAGAAAAGTTCAAGCAACTGCACTGCATGACTGGTGAACTAAAATATGTGCCTCTCCCTCTTCAGTCAAGAATGGATGGGATAGCTGAAGAGGTCCTGATCTCCTGTTCCTTAGAGTACTTCTTCAGCTTCTGGAAAAAACTTTTATTCTGCTTGAAATCTTCTTTGAATTCTAACTTTACATCTAAGATTTTTGTAATTACTTACATAATAGTAGCTTCTCTTTTTAGATGACAACGGCTTTATCCACTGCTACTGCTTTGATTTTCATTTTTCTTTAGAAATATCTCTCAAATCCCAAATTCTCTACCTGTAAAAATTCCTTCACAACAAGACACTCAACACAAATTTTCTCTCAGACTTTTGCCCAAAGTAAGCAAAGAACTCAAAAAGTCATGTGGGGATAGTAATACAAATGTCACTGGTAGTTAAAATAGGGAGCTGAGAACAGTGACAGTAGGGTATCTTCAAAGCAGCACAGTAATAGCTTTGCAATCTTCCCACCTCCATGAATACCATCTATTTATAATAATGTCCCTTCTTATGTACTGGAGAGGCATAAGAGTGAAGTTATAACACTAAACTCCAATAAATTGTATTTGCCAATCATAATCAGAGGCATAAAAATAATTGGAACTACTGTGACAATCATCATGAAATGCTGACAGCCCAGCTACAACATTCAAACCCAGAAATCAGCTACCAAATTTTAAAGTGACCCTTACAATCTATTTCATATGGTCTCCTTGGTAACCAGAAAGTGAACATATTTCAAATGACAGGAGCACTCAACTATTTATTCCATACAATAAGGAGTCAGCTCTAAGAAACAGTAAGTATACATCTCCCAGACAACTTTAAATACAGCACATTTAAATGTACTTCCAAATATTAATTCCCAATATCACTGCTGCACCTTGAGCAGAAATTCAGTGCAACGAGAGCACAAGTAAATGGCTTATCCCATTACAGGGCAAACAAATATTCTTTACACCAGTTGGACCTTACAAATGAATTCCAAGAAGAAATCTTTCCCACTTCACTACAATAATCTCACCTAAAATACAGGCAAAGACACAACAACACCTCATTTTATCTCTGTCAACTCACTAATAACATGATGAACTATGGTGAAACTTAGGGTCACTAATATAATGCCATGGTAAAAGAACATTCTCTGTGTTATACAGTGGAGAAACACAACCCTCCTGCAAACTGAGCTTGCACCCGTAGCAGCCAGGAGTCACTGGGACATTCAGCTTGACAGAGCAGCGGCTACATCAGCAATTTGTTTCAGCAAGACCCTGATGAGATAGCAGTTCCATGACAGGGACGAGATGCAAAATGGACATGCATCTGGCCTGCAAAGGCCCCAGTGAAGCTCAAAATACTGCTTAGATGCAGCAAAGTGATTTTCATCTTCACAAGGAGCAGTGAAGTTCAAATACTCTCAACTGAGCACCGTGCGACTTTTATATCCTATTAAATTTGACCTTGTCTCCTGTCTACAGTATCAGTGGCTCTGTTTTGTTCATAGAAACAGATATGTAAATTAGGATTTCAACTGCAACAGGCACAGAGACAAAGCATTCCAGTTTTTTTAAACAGGGCTCCTGACAGTACAGACAAATGGAATGAAAAGAACACACATATGTCAATGTATGCAACACAAAATGATTAGCAACACCTTACACAAATGGCTTTGAAATAATTTTATAAATTAAGGAGAACAGCCATCGGTAGCCATGATTTTTTTTATGCTAATTCTTTTATACAAACAGAGTTACTGAAAAACAATTAATCACTAAATTCCATGAATGTAATTAATGAGAAGTTTAAGGCAACCTCATGATTGGCATAAGAAAGGTGAAAGCAAAAATGTGGTTTTTTATCCCAGTGCCTTAAAACCATGTAGAATGTCTTGCACCAAAAAACCTGCTAGAAATGAGTAAAAGTCATATCTGAAATCCAAGAAAATTAAAAAAGAAAAAAAGGAAGTGATAATTATTGAGCTGTGCCTGCACAAGTCTCTATTAAGAACAAAATCATGAGCTTGACTGACAGAACTAAAATTTGAAATTTTAATTTTTGAGCATGCGCGTGTATACACATGCTTATATTGAGTGAAAATTCAGCAGCGTCTCCATGGGGTACTGCTGCAAGCAGAATGCAGGCACCCAGTGCCAGCAGGCTGTCCCGGACTGCACCAGGGATCTGTGCTCCCTGGAAACAAAGCAAGCAGCCTGAGATGTTACTGAGGTGATCCAGTAAGCTACATGGGCTTTCAGCAGAGCAGAGCAAGTTAAGGCACCTCACAGGTATATAAGTGTTGGGCCTCTTTCTTCTCATCTTCCTCTCTCCTCCCCTCAAGCAGCAATGCTGCTCTGGGCAGGCAGGGAGCTAACAGGGGACTCGTGCTGGGCAGGGGACAGCAGGCTCCACTCCTTCCCCAGCCTGGGGGGTTCAGTCCCACAGTCTCCAGGCAGGACTACGTGACTCACCTCCCACCACAGGGCATCCCAGTGCTGGGGAGCAGAATGCTTTGTGCCCCTGCTCCAGCACGTCCAGCTAAGAAGGAAAAAGTCTTGAAGAACAAAAGCAAAGGGGATCAAATGCTTTAGCTTAGTCCTCAGGCAACTGGTCAAAAGATGCCTGGATTACAGGTGTATTAAGCAAATGTCTAACCTAAATGTAGTTTGTGAATATACTTAGATTTCCCTGGTCTCCACCGAACAGCTTAGCCACTAGCTTGTTACGTAAAAAGAGGAGGGTGGGAGTGGGAGGATGACAATATTTTCCAGGAAAAGTGGCTGCATGTGTTACTCATGCCTAACAGATGGGGCTCCTGCGAGGGATAAGGCAGAAAGGAGAGAAGCATGTCTGCTGCTCTGCCTGGAGCTCCTGTCTGGGCTCTGCTGAAGGGGAGCTGTGGGGCGAGGTGCTGCAGGAAAACAGGGTTTTCCTCCTCCTGCCTGCTAAGGCTCAGTTTAGGCAGAATTCAGATGGCTTTTAATGCACACACACGTCCAAGTGGTATTGACAGAAATAATGTCATGTTTGGAAACCTCAACATAACCAAGATCTATTTATAATGGACTAACATCTCCTGAAATTCAGCACTGTAATTATGTGAAAATATAAAACAGATAGTGTCATTTAAAAATACTAAATAGCACATAAAAATGTCTACTTCCTGCCTCATTTCTCTGGGCTAGCAAAACAATAGCATTCATGGAATGATGCTTCTTATGCCAAGTTTAAACTGGAAGTGAATTTTAGCGGCCTATGAATGGAAAAGATTGAAATCAGCAGATAGCAGCAGAAACACAAATGGCTGAGCACTGCACAAGGGCGCACTGAAATCACTGTGCCAGGAAGAGCCACAGCAGCTCCAGAAAGTGCCATGCAGCAGCATAGCACTTCTCCTATCATTAAGCTCCCCTAAACTCTGTTAAGGAGTAATTGGGATAGGAAAACTGGGAGAAGAAGCAGTCTAATATTTATTTTGTCCAGGGGACCAAGCAAGTGTCTCTGCACAGTTCGGAATGCGTATCATCATATCAGGCTGGCAAAAACTTGGGTATTTCTGCACCATGCCTCATTACTCAGTGCAGTGCTGTAGGCTGGTCCATACATAGGCACAAAGTAAGTGTTCCCTAGGTCTGTTGTTTTTTCAGAACAAACATAAATAAAAATGTTCAGCCTTTCTCACAGAAAGGACGTGGAACTACTCCATCACTGGCTATTCAACCCCTCCTGCTGATGGTGTGCCACTCACAAAACATTTGCGTATTCACTGAGTGGGAGAGATACTGACTCTGCAGCCTGATGCTCAGAGTGGGAGGCAAAACACATGGATTCCAGTTCCTTCTCCAGGGAAAGTTTAATTATTATGCAAAGTGCGTAAGACTCAGCAGGACCAACCAACAACCATCCTAAAGGTGATCACAGCCCTGTCATGGTGATGGGAATGATGAATCCATGCCTCTCCTAGCAGAGAACAGAACTGAATCCAGACTTCTTTGCATTCTGGTTAAACAGCGTAAACCTTTAGTCTTGGATAAAATGTGGACAGAGACACCAACTTTTAATCAGTTCCACCAGCTCAGGAGAAAGAAAAAAACCTGGATCAATTCAACCTACAGTGGGAATAGTTTTAAGGGAAGCAAACTGTACTCTTAAACAGCTAACTAGCTAAAAATATTTTGTTCACCTATCCAAGTATCCTGTCTATTACACAGATATCCATAACCTTAAAAATTATTCTAACACATGGCTACACTACTTTATTTCTAGCACATGTTTTGTTTCAATGTAATTATCAATCACACATTTCTGTGCAGTATCATGAGAAAATATAAGGACAGACTGTTGAGATTTATCTCTAATTTACAGAAATCAAGAATTTTTTCCCCCATATACCCCCCATATACCCTTTGAAAGGAACTTCCATCAAAATGCTTTGCCTATACTGTATCAAAACCTTATTTGCAAGTTAGAATATTGGAAAGTTAGTACCAAACTTCTAATGCAGAACTACCTAAAGAATTCATTAGGGAAACTCTGACCTTAAATGTTAAGAAAATCAAGGCTGGCCCAAGCAGGATAAAAGAGCATTTTGCGACACGTGAGACTGAGAAATTATAACAGGTTCATGAACTTCATGCCACTCTTTCCCCATTTGTGGGAAAAAAGAAGTATAGCTACATCCTCATGAAAACCTCTTAGCTGCTATTTTATGGCATTCTGGTTCAAGGCAGGTTCAGGTCTGCATATTTAATACCTGAGGGTGAGAGTTACGGGTATTTGTCACAGCTGTCTTGAAGATAAAATTATAAAGGGACAATCAGGATTTTCCATAACACATTGAACACCTCTTTTACTTTCCTCGAACTATATTAGATCTCTGAGACTTTGGGAAGGAAATACACTCTTGGTTAAGTCCAAATTTTGCATTTCTGTTCCATGGCCTCTGTAAGTAATGAAGGATTTTTATGAGGCCTAGCTAGCACTCTTAAATTTATCTTTGATTTATAGCTGAGGAAGCCTTTACTTGAAACTTATCATATACCACACCTGTCATTAAATTACCAGACATGGAGAATACATAATAACATCATATATGCATATAATATACAGTATTTTTTTATATATATATATATATAGACACACATACACAAAACAAATAAATTCTTGTCATAGTTTCAAGCATTCAACTGGCTTCTCACACAAATATCAAGGAAAAAAAACCCACAAGGCTGAAATTTGCACAGGTAATCCACTACTATTTCTTTGAGCATTTATGTTTCATTTTCAGAAGAAATTTGGGGTGTCAACCTAATGATGTGAATGGAAGCTCTACACATTTTTTAGGCACAATCTTCCAAAGGTAGGTGCTCAATTGCACATGCAAACTGGGTGCATGTAATTCCTGACAGGTTACTGCATATGCACATGGAAGCAAATAAACAGATTCCCAGGCACGTGATGGCAATCAATTTACCATAAACACAATGACACATTTTACATCCACGGTCACACGTCTGTGTTAGAACACACAGATTAGGTGCACACATCTCAGAAATACACAATGGAATACCTAATCTGCAGCGTTTACTTGTCAATGTCAACTTTATTTTTAGAATTACTTGAAAATAAATAAGGAAAACCAGCAAGGTTTTCTAAAAGAAAGACTTAGCAACGCAGTACAGGATCGGCTTTTGTCTGTCAGTGAGCCAGATGCGAGAAACACACAGTGGTTCTGTGAGGTACAATAAAGCACTGAACACAAAACAGCAGGAAAAGTAATTTGCAAGCTTGTATACATACCTAAAACATCTGGAAAGGGAGAGCATTAATGAAGCAAAGAATGGAAAAAGCCAACACAATCAGGTTTTGTACAAAGCATACAGCATGAGGTAAGGTTATAACAAGTGTAACGTACACAGAAAAAGGTTTGGGTTCTTTTGACAAAGAAATGCAGCAAAAGCACAAAGCTGGTTCAGCAGTTTCTGCAAATGGCATGCATCTATATGAAAATTTAACTAAGCCAATTTGGGCTGATTTTCAGGTTAATAAGATTTGACCATGTACTGTACCTTCTTGGAGAAAAAATCTGTTCGCAATTAAAGATTTCTTCTAGGCTTTGAAAGAAATTAATCCATTTGCCCTTTCTTTAAATTTAGTTCTAACATCTCACATGTTAAAACATGTAACAATATTGACAAGCAAACATTTCTACTTACATAAAAACAAGCTTTATTAGAGAGGAATAAGACTGTATTATCCACCTAAATCTTTATGAGCCAGACACTATTTTAAAAAAGTTATTGAGAACATTAATTTTATACTAGATATTCAGTGGCAGCATTGGTTTCCAATGAGTCAAATCCCAAGTCTATTTTTAACTGATTCCATTACAAAAGCAAACTGTCAGTCGATAGGTGTGTGTAGCATTAAAAGCTGATTGAGACTCCCTTATAATCCTGTAAATTCAGTTCCTCGTGGCAATTCCTATTTCTGATTATTACATTGTTGGTGTATGTCTCTCTGAAATTAATTCTGGGTTATCTATTAAATCATTCCAAAGAATGATGCTCACTTCACTGTTTTCTGTGCTATGCACAGCACTGCAGACCTGTATTGGGTGATAAGGTAAGAGTTCTCAAAAAGAGGTACATTTAATTCCCAGAAAAAAGTATTTGGTATTAATGTATCAAGCACAGTACCTTTGTACTACCTTAAGTAATTGATGGAACACTTATTAAAATAATAGTTACAAACCAACAATATATGTTCAGAAGTCTAAGAAATAGCCTTCTCTGCTGCAGTTACAACTGCTGCTCACAAATGTGATCATAAGTGAGGGGTAGATAAGTGGCCTGGCTGCATGAGGTACAACTGCACAAAGTGAGTAAAGAAAGAGCTTTCCATTGAATCTGGAAGGAGGGAGGGATTTGGATTAATTTAAAGCAGTTCTGGGGAGCTGTATTTGCTGCATATATTATAGAGAATATATATATATATTACACATATATGTATTTGCAAAAAGGCATTTTTAAATTATACCAGATGTAGAATAAACCACATAGGTCTCTGTCCATGTGCCAATGACTGCTCAAGGAGGAGAGAGAAGAGAGCAACTCATCTCCCCCCATCCCATAGCTGTGCAGCCAGGAGATACACTCAGGGCAAACCAAGACAAACCAAAACAAACAGGGTTTTTCCTGAACAAGAATAAATTTTTATTGTGATAAGAACCAGTTTTGAATACCTAGGCCAGAATTAAGTCATTGTAGATAGTCTGGACAAAAAAATAGAAAACCAGCACAAATTTAGTGTTTCCTGGAATTCTGGGGGTTTTTTTTTTTTTTTTTTTTTTTTTTCTTCCCCCCAGTGATCTGGGGAAAAGACCCTATTATTTTCATTTTATAGAAGGGAAAATATAGGTAGAGAAAAAATTAATTTTCCAGGACTCCTAGCAGACCTGCAGCAGATACTAGAAAAGAACCAGTGTGATGTGAGTCCTGATTTAATGATGTATCTATGAAACTTGTATTAGTAGAGAATACTACTGGCTGCAAAGCTAATGCTGATAAAGTAGGAAATGCCAAAATAGCTCTCCTAAATCAAATCTTTTGCAATCTGTGTTATAAGAGAGCACATTCAGGAACATATAATAAAGTTCCTTTAGGGCTGCTGTCTCATTCAGCATGCAACTCCATACACTGTCAACTGATAAGAAGCCATTGAATCATTTACTTTCTCTTCATTGTCAAACACGTATTTCACATCTCATTTAGAACACATGGCTCTAATCTTTCTCTGAAAACGGAATGAATAAAATATTTATGGGCTATTTTGTGGAACTTACTGTGGTGGTATATGCAATAAAATGATTTTTCCCTTTGAAACCTCCCAGTTAGGTGAGAAGCTGGAATTATTCGTATTTTCCAGAGAGAAAATTGAATTACAAAGAATAATCACAAGTTATGAATAATTTGGGGGGATTAATTTTTAGAACTGCAGTGTCTGATTCTTCAGAGTAATTACCAGTAGAAATTACATTCAGACTAGAAATATGGAAGCCATCCTACAGGAAATCCTGAAATCTTTCTTCCAAAAGGGAATATAACCTTGAAGCTTCTTTTAGAAGTCAGTACTAAGACTCAGGACATTACTAATGCTGCTCTGTACTGTCAGTACAGAGTATCAGTACTGATCTGAGAGAAGGGAAAAATTCTTTGAGCTAGGCTGCGAATGAAAAGAATACCTCCCCAGTTAAAAGTCTGCAAAGAGGAGAGCCTAAAATAAGAGGACTTCTGGGGAATGACAATCCACAAGGCTGGTATTTTACAAGGTACCCAACAGGACCTCCAATAGTCCATAAAGGACTGCCTGCTTTCCACCCAGTTCTCCAAGTCAGTGCATTACCATGCAACATGCTGATTTTGATGGCATACACTGTATAAGTTAATACAGGGAAATGAGGAAAATAGTGATTCACTCAAAAAATTCCAATTCCCCACACTATTTCACATATTTTTCAAGAATATTGAGGCAGAGGACAGGTAGAAAAGTAGTCTGTAAACATTTGACCAAAGACTGGGTCACAGCAAACATAACCTAAAGATACAGAGAAGCCATACTGTTAGCCTTCTTATTATCACTTCCTAACCTTTATTTTGCACTACTTGGAATTTTTAAACTGAATAATGTTCTTTTAATAGGATATTTTGTTGACTTATAGCAAATTCATCACACAAACAAAAAAAAATAAATTCCACTATATGGTGTGATATTGCCACTCACCTCTTCTACTTCAGCTGCCTTAATACTCTCAGCAGTGGTATGTTGTCATCTTCTTTGTGAACCACTGCTAGGAGAGGCCACCTAGCAGCAGACAATGCTGTTTTCTGATTCTGGGTCTTGTTTCTGCCTTGAGGTACATTGCAGGTAGGCAAGGGAACAGGCTGCAACATGCCTTGTACGTTTTTCTTTTGCCTTGCACGAGGGTTTTCCCACTGTCTTACAAAAGCAGTTACCTTTCTGACTCCAGCTTAGTTTATTTTATCTCAGTTTTCCTCCCAACACTGCTGCCACACCACTTCCCTCCCAGACTTCCTGTCTGATTTCTGTCCTCCCATGGTTTATCCCAGGCCTGGAGCACAGACCTGGAGGTGCTGTATCAGTGGGTTCGACTAACCCAACAGCTTCTCCGTGAGTCCAACCTTTTCCATAATGGATTTTCACTGCTTGTCTTCCTGCCTTAGCCTGGCCAGCCACTTGTTCCTGCAGGTGAACATCTTTAAAGTAAATGACTTTTGATTCCATTCTCCATGCTGCACAGCAAAGGAGGGACTGAAAGTCAAAAGATGAGCAACTTTTCACTTCAGTTCTGCTTGGCTGCCCTGATTCAGTCTACTGGGAGCAGGCTCTGCTCAGCATCATTCCTGGACCTTGCCAAGGAAAGCTGAGTCTTTAAGCAATTCAGATGCAAAGCTTGGCATGTGTTAATGGCAGCTTCTAATAATTTGGTCAAGTTTTCTCATTGTTTTCATAAAATTGCCCAGAAACATGTAACCGAAATTTTGTTCAATTCACTACCAAATTTCAAAACCCTGCTAGATTACTAGAACAATGGAAGTATTACAGCTTCTGAAAGAAAAGGATTTGAGACTATTTTAGCATATGTAAAATTAATTTTTGCCCTAACTTTATTGTTAGAATGACCCAGTTGCTCTGGTCAAAGATCTTTGAAGTTATTTTATAAATCAATTAATTTTTAGAACAATTATAAGCAACTGAAAACTTGATATATAGCAGGAAATCTTAGTTAATAACAGGCCCGTTACAAAAACTACAGACACATCTACCTACCTATCCACATATTTGCATATATACATAATCACTGTCATCTTTTGGCTATCTCAAACTGAGGTTCTGCCAGAACTTCTGTTTTAAATACCTCCAGCTAAAAAACAAAAAATGTTGATGCGCTCAAGAGTACGGTTCTACATGAGATAAAGGTGTACAAAATTGGGCAGAATTTAATTTTTATTATTCTTTTTCTCTATAGATTTTTGTGATAGATGTCTCACATATATGAGAATATTTTAGCATGAGGAATGAATGGTATGCTTTTGCTGCTGCATATATTTGTACAGTATTGCAAAATTGCACAAGCTTTGCTGATGAGGCTGAAAACTAAATTATCATGATTCTTTTTGTTCCATGACTGGTTGACCTCCATACTTATTACCAATTTTCAGGCCTATTCAAAATAAGTGACACTTTATCTTTTCATTAGATTATTAAACAGACTTTGGTGACAAGACTGAAATTCACACAGAGTAATATTCTTGTGTGTAAAGATATTAATTATGTTGTTACAGTACATTGCATTTTGATCTTTGAAAACACTTAAAATAAGGCACACTTGGAAGCTACAGACTACTTTCAAGCAAAAATTCACAGCTTCCACATAGCTGAAAGCAAAGGTTTTACAAAACAAATTTTCAAGAAAGGGAAGTAAAAATTTTTAAGGCAGAGAAGCTTATTCTAAAAATGACTACTATATTAGGCAAATGTTAAATATTCAGTCACAGTTCTGGTGTTAGATTTTTTCGGTAGCAAAACTGATAAAGAACTTGTTTAATAGAATGAATGAAACTACTTTCTTGTTCCACAAAATTTACAATTCTTTAAGATACAACGCTGTGTTCGGGGGAAACCAAGCTGTCTCAAAGGCTACTAAGAGGAACCTGCAGCTCTATAAAAGCAGAAAGATGACTGGAGGATCCATCTGTGATGTAGCAAGTTCCTTCTTTTTTGCTATTTGTTGGGAGACTTGCATAGGATTTGTTATGAGACTCATGTCCTGTATCTCAGCCGAGTGCCAGGAGTGTGTTGACTCCTGGCAGGATTCATCTTAGAATCACAGAATGGTTTGGATTGGAAGGGACCTTAAAGATCATCTAGCTCCAAGCCCCCTGCCATGGGCTGGGGACCTTCCACCAGACCTCTTGGCTATCTGCAGCTGTCTCTACACCCGGAATGCACCAGTGGCAGCAGCAGAGTCCTGGATATAACACATCTCGCACTAGAGGAAAGGCAAAGGCAGTCAGGAATTAAGACTCCAAAATGACCACCTTTTCCTCCTAACCCTAAGAACACCTTGGCAAGCTCCGGTGCAGCCACCTGTAGTGTAGATGGTTACATTTAGTTACAACTTCCCAGCTAAACTTATTTTTCTTTCTGGGTAATAAATGTTTAATTATTGATACAACTAGACAAGCTTCAGTACTAAAAGACTCATGTAAGATGACAGATACGTAGGCTATGAACGTAGCCATACAGTTTTTAAAAACATCTCCCTTTTTGCATCCTTCCCTTTTTTGTACCAACCTTAGGATTAGTTTAAACTGACACAAAATTCATAAAATGTGTACTTCAATAATTTTTTTCATGCTTCATGTCAGTTGCTAACAGTAATCTCATCAAAAATAATGCATAGTATCAATAATATCCATATAACTCCAAGAATCTGAAAAGAGTCATTTCTATTTAACCAGAAGACCATATCTTCCAATTTTATATGGATGGCTGCTTCTCCCCACTGAGGCAAACAACAAAACATGAAAACTGAGCATAAGCAGAATAAACCAAAATCAGCACTAGAGGAAGTTTACCTGATAGTGATTTTAAAATGATTTCTAGTGCCAGGATTTCTCATTTATGGGAATTGTGATTTTTCTCACAGCAGAGAGAAGGCTATTTTTAGCTTAGACATATGAATTGAGTAGCATACTTCACAGGCAATATGTAGATAGCATCATTACAGGTACTTACCAAGGCTTGATCTCGTGTTAGATCGCTCTATGATTGCGTGCTTACTGGGATTGTTTAACACTGAGCGTTTGGCAAGCGAGATGTCTGCTGTGACTCGTGTAATTGATATACTGCAAAATAAATACAGCAAAATAGTACTGAACGTTATTTATCTCTCAGGGGTGTGGGGAGAATTCTCGTTTAGCACTAGAAGATGGCTAAGACTACAGGAAAATAAGTTCTCAGCAGCACAGTATGCTTCGCCCAATGTGAACAGAGAAAAAACTTCATCTAACTTAATATTGCTACAATAATATTGATAAGACATGCTCCTACACATTCCTGGGGAGAGGGGAGGCAGGAGGAGGTCAAGGATTGCTGCAGAAGATGGAACTTCCCTGGGGTCTCCAGGTCTGATGAGGGTCTGACTTTGCACCAGTATCCCCAGTATGAGCAGGCTGGTTTCCCCTTTCCCTGACTTCTTGAACAGCACTGAATGACAACCCGGCTTACTTAAGCCGTATGTGTAAGACATATAGGGATATGCAGAATTAAATGGTAAGGGTAAGGCTTAGCAGGGAAACTAGTACAGAAATACAAATAATGGGTTTTTTGGCTTGGAGTTTTTTGGGTTTTTTATTGTTCAGTTTACTAGCATGTGTTTTTCTAACAGAGTGCAAGAGCTACCTATAATTTTCCAGAAAGATCATGCTAGCAATATGCTAGCCACCTAAAAATGGGAACTGTAACTTGGAGAAACACATCTTTGAAAAGTCTAGGTTCACTATCTGGCAGGCTCAGTTTTGTGTTTGTGAGAAAAGATGAGCCAAGAAAGAAGTGGTTACTTTCAGTTGTTTGCACTGACTGGCTACACAACCTTCTGCATATTCTTCTTCCTAGGAGAACATTTACTTCGGTTTGTTTTGCTTTACAGGGTCAAAATGCACCCTTAAGTTCCTTTGCAAACTCTCTGGTCTAATGAGGTTTAGAGGTTACATTTTTCCAGTGCTGAGAGTTAAATCAGACTGATGATACTCCCTTATTCTTCCTTGTAGGATTTTACTTGCAATTTAAAGGAGGAAATGGATTTGCTAAGAAGAGGGAGGGCTCCTCTCTAGCAAGCAATGCCAGATGCTGTTTATTCATCTGAAATGTAATCCAGTAGGCCATTTCCAAAGAACTGAACATGTGTATACACTTACCTAAAACCCTAAAAAATGTAAAAGAGCCAGAAGTTAACATGAAAAAAACAGAATTATGTGCACAATACTGATTAGTAATATAATTTTGGAAAACTAGGCGTGATTTAACTTAAGCTAAAAACATAACCAAAGATTGTGATTTCTGGCACAGCTCCTCACAGCTAGTGCCATTTGTCTTAAAATTAAATCAAACATGTATATTGTGATACTTATTGGCTATCTTTATTTGCTAATGGAAGGACTACAAACTTTTACAGCTTTTTGGGTTTTTTGTGTTGATTTGGATTTTTTCCTGCCAGCCTTTCTTCCTGCAGGCTATAGAAAAATTTTGCCTTTGTAAATGCAATTATGATATATTGAACAACGCTACATTTATCAGTCTCTTTATCTATGAAAAATGCTATTTTTCATTTTAAGACCTTTTACCATCTTTCTGAGGACACTTAATGTCTTTGAGAAACATCACATCGGGAAGACCAAGTCTGCTCTCAAAACAAAGGGTCTGTATGTTCATATTGCAAAACAATTGCCATGAGAGCACGGACAGCAGTGTGGCAGCTGAAAGCTGTAGCATGAATTTGAGAATCTCTGGTGCAAATTTGTTCAGGACTTTAAGTAATGATTCAGATTGCTACTGAAGTTTGGGATGCTTCAAATCTGCTACTACAGACATCAATTTTATTTGGAGCATTTGTGGATTCACCCTGCCACAGTTGGATGTGCAACTGAAAATGTGACATGCTCTAAAATACTTAAAGACATAAAGATACAATAATTTTCTTCTGCTTGCAACAACTGTTTTGTTAACTTCCAATTCTGAAGGTGTGTATCTAGGGTTTCACAATCCTGACTAATATAAAGTGGGACTACTAAAGTGGTTAGGTACTGACATCATTGTTCCGACTGAGAAAATCCACCAGCGTAAACCACAATGCCTCGTCTTTTAAAGAACTGAAGCTATTGACAAAAAAACCTCAAGCTCCCTCTTGAAAGTTTTGGCAGAACCAGGACACACAGAATAGTGTTATGGATCTGTCCACTTCCAAACTAAATGCAACATTCCTTGAAATTACAGATATTATAATAAGATCTTCCTGTTTTCTCAATTTTTCCTCCCAATGTCTACCCACTTGGATATATTAATCTATATAATTGATCCAATACCAATATAGTCACTTCTGGAGAATACACCTGATGTCTCTTCTCCGTGGGTCCATGATGTTGGAGTTACAGATCATGGCACTGCTTTTAGAGACAGACTGTCATTTGACATCTGTACCACAGTAATGCTGGAAGGCTCAAATACAAATCCCACTGGACCTTGCCTAGTGTGCTGTAACCACTCGGACCAGAACCCAGTGAGTGCAGCCGGTCTGCTATCAAGGGTGTCCATATTTCAACAAGGTGGGGGACTGCCCCACCCCTTCATCCCAGTCCTCTTGAAACTTCCCACTACAGAGCCCAGAACTACTGTCAAACCAAGCTCCTGTCTTGAGGGATCAAAAGTTTGACAATCCCATACACAGTCTGAATCTCATATCCCCTTTTCCAAGTGGGATGCCAAGTAAGGAAGTAGAGCTGAGGAGGAACCGTGACTCTTGTCAGTTTGCTGAAAACCTGGGAAATGTTGATGAGATATCATTTGAAAAATACTTAAAATAACTTTTTAATCTGTAGATAAATATCTAGCAATTTGGAGTGTGAACGTCACAGTCACCAAGAAGAAGACATCCTTTTTTCCACTCTCACCAAATATATGCCCCAGAACACTTCCCACTGCAACACAGCCTCTGCATGCTCTGTCAAGGAAACTTCCAATCCACACTATAGTTCACTGATCAAGGAATTAGCTGTCATTCCTAATTTTGTCCAATGTTACTATTTCTTAAAAATCTGGTAGTACCCAAAGGGAACCTGAACTGAAGTATATTTGCGTTGCAAAGTACTTACCGCCCTTCGAATCTATGTTTTAAAAAATCAAATAATGCTTTTTGCATCATATCTGTTACCTAGAAGGAAAAACCAAAAAATTAATAATCACATAGGAAATTCATAATACTTGATGCTAATAATATTTTAATAAAGTTGACAGTAAATCTTATATCCGAACAATGGGATTGGAATGCAATTTATTCTTAATCTCCATTCTGACATGAACTAAAATACAAAAAGGCAGCTATTCAGTAGGAGTAAAAGCTGCCTGATGTTTGCCTATGTTATCAATTATCAAATACAAATGAAGCACAGTATTTTGGCAAAAATGAAACCATTCACAACAATCAATTACCTCATATCCCTTCAGAGAAGGCCCCACTAAAACTACTGGTCGCATAGAAGGCACTACATCATAGGGAGGGATGTGCTCTGTCTGCAAAACAGAGAAAGTTTTCAGCATCACAGCACACAGAGAAAGTGTTATACACTCTTTACAGTATTAGGAACTCTGAATTTCCAGTGATGTCACAGGAATCTTGGATTCATTAACTTTTCCCAAAAACTGGTAGCACAAGATAAGGACATAAGAGGTTCAGGGATTTCTTTTGAAAAAACTTTTCTTTGACTTTAGGTTTTCCTGCTGTTTTCATATTTACTCTGGATAGTTAAAAACTCTTACTCTGGGTCATGCACATGTCCCATAATTCCTAACTGCTAAATTGAAAAGGTTATTTCCAACAGCTAATTAATTAAAATGGTTAATTCTAGAGCTGTGACATCCGTTTTCAACAGAAATTTTATATAGGAAATTATGAAAGAGAAATATAAAACAAAAGGGGATGAGAAAAGCATAACGTGTCTTTTCTTTTAATGTTCAGATCTGCCCACTGCTTGAAAAAACATTGTGACATCACTGCAAATTCCCATGGCAGCACTCAGTCTGACTTCCAGATTTGCACCCACAATTCAATCACAAATTAAATCAAAATAATGACTGATCAAGTTATTATTTCTAGAAAATTATCACAAGCAGAGCTTGGGATAGCATTTCTTCCACTTTGGGAAGTTCTTGTCACCACCCAAGAATGGATTCTGGTAGTACCATATTTACCAAAATACTAACTGATGTATCATGCACAATTTCTAAAAAAGTATTTTAACATACAAAGATAAAAAGATTGCCTCCTTTCAAAGATCGAAAAATTTTATATTGTTATCACAATACAATATAAAAAAATTAAACTGTTGGGCTTGGGTTTTTTCTTCTTTAATAAGTGGTTGCTCAATATATATCAACAAGAATGGGGTCTTATCAGAAAGAGATTTTTGTTCATAAGGGAGGTTTTGGTTTATCTGTGTCTTGGGAAAAAAAG
Source organism: Edolisoma coerulescens (assembly GCA_013397115.1). Lineage (NCBI taxonomy): Eukaryota > Metazoa > Chordata > Aves > Passeriformes > Campephagidae > Edolisoma > Edolisoma coerulescens. The sequence goes on from VWZW01002015.1 coordinate 1,182,625, forward strand.
ATTGAAATCCAAACCCAGAAATGCGTGGGTGATATGGAAAAAGAAATGCCAGATTTATTTTTCAAATGCTTACATAGTACAAATACATCAGTCAAGATCACAGAAAACAGACCTGGTTCATTGTCCCAGAACTCAATGTATCCCAAGGTGTTTTGCAATAACATTAAAATAAGTATATACATTCCAAAACACAAACTCACAAAGACAGACATTAATACAGTGACAGCACACAATGCTACACAAGCAGCAGTCTAAAGCAGTCTAAAACACAGAAAACATTTTCGTGAATGTCCCTCAATGTAATGGATTTTATTTTTTGTTACCTGTAGTTTCACAAGATAATTAATAACATGAGAATGAATACCAGTGCCCAAGGCATCATAGGCATGTGAAATGAATTTATTTTACACAGTACAAAATCTGACTCAGCACGTTTCAAAGCAAACCCCCTGCAATTAAGCTGGGCCTGTATCCAAAAGCAGTCCTCCACTGTTCTTGCTAACATTTTTAATAATACGATAAGCATATTAGAGACAGAGTCGAAGAAAAATTCATTACAGTTGTGCAAGTGCTTTTAGCATGAGTGCCCTGATGCAACAGATCTTTGTCTAAATGTGGCTGACTTAACCAAAGGCATTCATGCTAGAAGTTAACCAGCTATTTGACAATCAGGGCAAGCACAGAAATTACCTTATTTGATGGAATATGGGGTATTTTTAAAATCTGGTCTGTTAAAACTGGAATTTTTTTTCTCTGATCTTTACAGCTTGAAATAATGAAACTGTCAGCAGAAAATTGAGTAAAAGTTATCTAATGGAAGCATTACAGTTCTTTAATTTAGCAATAGAGAATCTAATATTTTCTAAGAGACTGGCACTGAACTATACAGCTTTCATTGCAGATTCACGTTCAAATATAACTCAGAATAAAAACTAGCAGTTGTGACCATATGGCCTTTACTGGGTGGTTTGACTATGTAGATTACTTTGGGATGGGCATCCAGTACTTATTGTAAATGTCAGTATTATGAACCACACTAACACTAGTAATGATTCTGACATGGAAGAAAAGAGGTACCACAGAGTGGAAGAAAGACATGGGACTAACCATCATCCAGGTCTAAGGTGGTTCATCTAGAAGCTGCACCTTTGAAAGATGCTTATGCAGACAGCATCCAATGCATGTCAACACGTATTATTCCTCCTTGTGATTTTAATCCAATTACAAATATGATTAAGTAAGAAATTACTCAGAAGCAAGAACCTGCTGTTGATTTCCACACCAGGCTCAACAGACCAAACTGAAGCCAACAGTAGTGACTTTGGAAACAAGAAGGATTCAATACTACTTAAAAGAGTTCAAGAAAAGAGAGACAGAAACCAAGAGCTATTTATTAAACACGAGAGCATCCACAGCAGGGACAACAGCATCACTTGGCACTGTTTAAGCACTATAACAGCCTGTTATTACCTAAAGATTTAAGTGAGTGGTTAAAATCAAATGAATGAGAGTTATGAAGACTAAAGATTTTAAAATAAAAAAGTCAAAATATGGTATTTCACTGCATAGTTTGGCTGCTGCCTTGCAGTTATTATGTCTTGCTAAGTTATTCCAGCAAAGGTCCTAGAAACGTATTGCAGCTTTTTGCAACAGGATGCAAATTGCATAATTCTGTAGTTATCTGGGTTATCTATGGAGAAACATTGGCTCTCCTGGGAACCACCAGTACCATTTCCAATAGCTGAGATACTAAAAAAGTCTCACTGATGGATGGCAAGAACATTTGGCTGATAATTTATACATGACAACAGGAAAAACTTGAAGTAAACTGTCAAAACAAGTCTGAGGTTTTCCATTGGTCTTGTGCACTTGCAGACTTTGTACCTAGTAAATTAGAAGCTTAAGTACAGACTAAATTAAAATTACAACAATTTTGACAATTTGTTTCCTATGTTCAAACTGAGTATCTGATAGATTCCAATAATGTTTTCAATAGACTGAGTAATAAAAAAAAAACAAAACAAAACACTTGAGAAAGATATAGAAAGAATAAACATGCACTAGAGAGGGGCTTGCCAGAAATAATTTTCTCAAACATTTAGAAGGCCTTTTAAGTGTGTCTTATTATTCCATCAAACAGGATAAGTACGTAGCAGAGTTTCACAGACACACTGAACTTTTGCCTGTTTTCCTGTAATGAATCCACTAATGGCTCAACACATCTCTTCATCCTTAATTCTAGAATAGCTGCATTGTTAATCTGGAGTCATAATGCTAATGATGCCAGTGGCAGGATAAACACAGGCGATGTCGATATAAACTTACCGATTTCTGCTTCTGCTTAGCTACAGCAGCATGGAAAAGAAACAAAGAACAACAAAGCATGCATGTTATTGGCTTGTCAAAGGACGCAGACAGTTAACAGGACTAGAAATGCGACGCAGTGCAGGTGAGCAGGTGGACAGATGGGAGCTTGGAAGTCGGTGTTACCTTCTTAAAGAAGGGCATTCTTTTCTCTTTGGAGTGGGGTGATGTTACACTGTTTGCACTGGGTTTGGGGGAGCGATGGTTTGCTGGAATATCATTTTCTTCTGCATCTAAGCCAGTGGCATCTATGTCTATAGCTATATACAGACAAACAATTCAGAATTATCAGATGACAGGGAAAGTAAAGATAGGTTAAAAGGAAATTACAGGTAAAGAGAAATAAAATTGTCCAGAGTAACAAATAAATAAATAAATAAAAATTAAAAGTCAACCATGAGAAAAAAACCGCAGTAAATCAAAGGGAAAAATTTAAAGGTGCAGTACACTAGGATTAGAAGACAGAAGGCAATCTGTAACAGCTACTGTAACATTTACAAAACAGACCAATGGCCAAGTCTGTTCTTGTTACACCAGTAATCGAAAGTATTCAGCGGAATAGATAAGACTTCCACCAATGTAAACAACAGAACTTGGTCAACAACACTTGCATTATTTTATAGCAATGAACACTAACTGAAAATGGGTATCATCAACTGAAATTTGAAATGTCACTACTGTGTCTATGGGAAATGAAGAAATAGAAGAAAAATCACTTTTGAAGACGAAATATCAGTCAGATATTGGTACAATGGTATCTCCATTTATCTCAGGATGGACTGAAATTGGCATTTTTAATTCCTTTAAATAAAAATGCATTGTACTCATAAGATACATTTATTAGGAATAATAAACACTGATCTACTAATAGTGAAAACTAAAAATAATGGGTAGCAGAAGAAAGGAAGTTTATCCCAGCTTGGCTCAGAGACATGGATCCTATGTAAAGAGTGAGGACGTAGGCAGGGTAAAATGGAAGTGAATACAACAAACCATTGCTGTTCAATCTCTACCCCAAAAGAATATATAACAAACAATGGTTATACCATACCCATGAATTATTTACCCTTTTTAGCAAGTAAGTAATAACAGTTTCAACAAGAATCCTCACAGACTCAGTAATAAATACACTTTCAAAATGCAAACCCATATTATCCTGAATGCTGAGTACAACAGATACCTGTGAAATACATCTAAAACAAAACAAAACCAAACAAAACCTCTCTTGTTTCTAACAATCAGTCCTGATCCTAGGTAGTGATTTAAATTTGTCTTCAGAAAGCAAGCAGATGCACAAAAGTGAACCACAAACATGTGTACAACATCACCCTGGTGTGAGAAGATCTTACCCACCTCTCCACTCCCTCTGGTAACACAGGCTTATCTTGCCGCACCATTATGTCGAACTGAGCCTAACCCTAAATAGATCTGTAAGCAGAATCATTTGCATTGACTTTATCCAAACCCTTAATTAATCATTGCAAACTATTATGAAACCATCTTAGTGACCTGATTTCATCTGCTTCATGAGTGGGACATCAACTAATACAGTGGCATGTGCTATTAAATTATGTAACAAATAAATATTTCTGTCAAGCCTACGTGCAGCTACTGATTTAAGAGACACTTGGGGCAGCGATCTCTTTTGCCCGCATAAAGTACATTCTCCCATTTGAATTATCCACAGATCTAATGCCTTGATGCCTGACATACCCTGAGTTACTGCGCCTTTGAGCCTGCCCTTCCCTGGAAAAACCCAGTGAGTAGATCTGCATCCTGTTTCTGTAATCCTGCTCCTAAAAACAGCCACAGAAATCATGTAACATTTTCTTCTAGCAACACTCTTCCTTCATCCTCTTCATAAGTATAAAAAGAACATATTATCTTTTCTTGAATACAGGCCAGCACAGATGCTGTAAATCACTCATAATAAGACACATTAAAACTCCTTTGGTTCTATGTTCAACCAAAATTGTCAGTAAAGAAAAATCAAGTACCTTAAGCTTTTCCTGTAAGAGAGAAGTGCAGAATTTGATCAGCTAGATACCAATATCTCCTTTTTTCATTCTCAGTCTTCACACTATGTAACATCTCCTGTGACAGTTCTTTTACTGTTAACTATCTTTAGTTCATTGGGTTTTTTTCAGTCATTTTCAGCATTATTCTTACCCAGTTTGGTGGACCATAAGGACTGTATGGATTGTTTACTATATCAATATTGATTATTTAAATGGATATGAGACTCCCTTTCATTTGTTTTTCATCGGTTCTTCATCTTGTTTGTGGGTTTGTTTTGGTTTGGTTTTTCTCTGGCACTATTTTATATTGAAAAAACCCATCCCTGACTCTAAGTAAAAAAATGAAACCAACTTATTCAGTTAATATTCTTCAACTTATTAAATAATTGATGTAATTGATTACATTTTTGAAAAGAGGTGTGGGAATAATAATTGAATTGTGCTTCAAAGTCACTTGAATTCTTGTTTTAGTCACAAACTATGCATCTTTCGCCTTTCTTCGGACGTGTTAAGATAAACAAAAAATTATTGTAGACTCAAAATCTTGCAATCACAGAATAAGCTAATGTGCACTATTCATACATATTTTCCAAATATTCACTGTAACTGAATAAATTTTATTAAATTTTGTTCTTTCTCCAGAAAACCATGTCTCTTGAAAACCACTGTCTGAAGAAATGATTCAATGCAATGAAAATTACAGGATGGGGAGCAATCAGTCAGCTGGTAATCTGGGTGCTATCTGTGCTCTTAACTCTAAATTCTGTGCAACATTCTGGAAATATATGGACTGATCTTCAAGTGGGTTTTTGATAGCAAATAATATTACAGCATTTTAGATGCTCTAACTATAAAATTGCAACATAGGTCCATGGACAATTCTACTACAAAAATGCAGTTGTTGAAAAAGCTGGCCTTAACAGTAAACATGTCAGTGCAAAGCCATCACAAAATAAAAGATTAAGGTGTGTTCTACACACTTGTGATTGACATCTGTTAGTAAACTAATAACACATTTTCAAAATAAAAGAGAACTTAAGTGAAACTGATGTGGAATTTTGATAAACAAACTGCAATTGTAATAAAGTTGATTGTTACCAACAAATCCATGGTTTCACAAGGCAGACATATTTTTCAATTAATTGAACCAAATGAAGCCACTACCACAGCATGATTTAATTTCTCTGTTTCCCTTTTAAATGACCAAGTAAATACTTTAAAATCCTCAGGCTCATTTTGAGATGTCTGTTCTGTAGACCAGACTCCATAAAAATGAGTATGATTGAAAAATACGTGTCTTTGCCCTAGTATACAAGGCACTACCAACACTCATAATAGTTTCTGCTTTCAGGTATTTGAAATGTACATGAGAAGATAAAACATCCAGCAACACAGAAGCTGAATTCAGTAGAATTTTTTTTTGTTATCTTCTGCTATGCTTTTTTTATGGAGCTAATGCCAGCATCCTCCACAAACTTGCCATGTATTTGCTTCATACCACTTGAATCCAACCTAACTAAAGTTAAATCTGTATGTTGATGCTCTAAGTACAAAATAGTATTTGTAAAAAATTTGTCAAAGGCAAAAAAAAATCCAGTATCCTAGAATTATGTGAAGCACATCCTCATGATCAGAATTGTGAAATGAAATGTTCTTGATGTTTTAAAATAATACCTTTCTTGATGCTACTGCAGAAACCTCTCAGAAACTTCTGGTTTTATTGCTGCTTTTTCTCCTGTACCAGAAGATATTTATTGTTCAGTAGGAGTGCTCAGACCAGGCCAAACCTTCAACTATCCTACTGTAATGTAGTCTCAAAAAGCTATTCTGTCTTTGCTACAAAACTCCGTGGTAAAAGCAAAGAGGGAATTTTGTGCATTAACAGCCCTATCATTGCCTGAACTTGCTGGCAATGTCTCCATTACTTCAAACCTACCCAAACCAGCCTTATCTGGTAACACAACACTCAGGTTTTACCTATGAAGAATGGGGAATAAGAAGAATAGGTCTAAATGTATATGAATTTTAATAGATTAGGTTCATGAGTCTCTTTACCAAAGGGTTCACAACCTACTCACCAGATGATGGAGGCGTCGATTTTCTGGAACTAGGAACGATGTCACCCAAACTGGATGAAGAGTTTCCTCCTGATTTACTGGAGTAAAGTAATAAATTAGTTTGAATTCCGTAGCTTTCTCAATATTCGTTCTAGTTTATTTATTATCTGCCTTCTAAATGAGGTGCTAGCTGTGAGACAAACAGTATTTCTGGCAGTAGTATAAAATAAACATCTCAAATGTGTGTACATTCCGAGACCTGAGGAGCTGCAAACATCAATCACACTCCCTGTGCTGCTGTGCAATTCATACTGCTGCTCTCACTTCCTCATGATCTTAAAACAATGCACTTATTAATATGGCTACTGGTATATAATGATTAATATTACTACCCATTACTAAGAGTAATTCTTAAGCCAGTGAGCATATCTGTTTCCTTTAACTGAAGAGTTATTAATAAATTCCTAATGAAGATGAGACAGTGTTTATCTATCATCTTTTCAATTTAATTAACATACAAATTCTTTTGCTTTCTCAATACAATACAACACTTAAGAAAAAAAGTCTCAAAGCAGTCTAAGGTTTTGTCAAGTTCTGCTTTGTGAAAACCTATCCAACTTGTGAAAATGAAACAACAGTTCTAGTCTTTATTTCAGTTACCATAATAAGAAAAGCTCTGGAAAGAATGTAAGAAAGGTTATTTCACTCTTCAAATAATTCATGTGATAGTACTAGTTTCCACTTTCTCTATTTTAAAATATGAATAAGCACTAAGTTAATGCATTTGTGGTGTAGGACAACGTTATCTTCAGTGAGAATTTCTGGAGAATGGAAGCCTCTGCAATTTGGAAAAGAACTGAATCACTGGGACAGATCTGGCTGTCCCACAAGTGTCACTAGAGGAATAAGGAGTCCAGCATCCTTCTGCTGCGGACAGCATGCTCATGGGAAAGGAATTTCACAGCTGGTGAATGCAGCTGAGCACTGCACCATCATGATGTCCAACTCTAGACATGCTCTACAAACACTGCTGCCCTTCCTGTTGAGATAGGAAAGCATTTCTGGCTTCCCAAATGGTTCCTACCTCAAATCCAGGTCCATCCCACTCAAATACAGTGGGAATATTTGTTTCCTTTATACTCAAAGGGAAACAAGTGACATTTGCTTCCACATGTGCTACTAGAAAACTACTTTACTAAGAATTCTACAGTAAAGGTGACATTATTCTATCCTGTAGTATTGTTCAGAATATCTATGAACAATCCTTTTTCTAATGCAATGATGGCTGCAGTCAGAGATTACAAATGACTTACACAAACTTCCATCACAAAATGTAGTGCTCTTAAAAGCTGTGTTTGTAGGCAATGAATTTGACAAGACTATTTTTTCCCTATGAGCTAACTAACAGGCACTGGCTTTGGCTTACAAATAAATTCATCTTAACATTTTCTGTAATTTCTAAAATGAGCATTAAACGTGTTTAGAAATAGCAAGAACATCAAAGCAAGTAAAAAATGCTACAGAATTTAGATAAATCAATTTTATGTCAAAAAATTCACTAGCACATAGTAAATGTACTTACTGCAATGTATATTAGCAAATATTTTATGAAAAAAAAAGGAAGTAATTTCAATTGTAGGCCACCACAGATCACCAATCTAAATATCTACTTTTTCTCTCAAATAGCAACGACACTAATTAGCTTATTAATTAACAATATAATATATAAGATAATGTTGTATATTATATAATAATGTAATTAATTATATATTTATTTCTTCATTGATTACAAATGTTTGTAGCTGCCATTAACAATTATTAGGCATACATATGAGTGATACACAGCATCAATTTCCAAGTTGTGTCACGTTGCTATTCTTAATGATTTCTTGTTATTACCTGGAGTAGAATTTTCCTTGTTTTGCCTTTTGTTCATGCTGCAGCCTCATGTTTTCTAGTTTGACTGGGCTTGGTATGAATCCTATTTCACAGCCTTCTTTTACCAATCGTCCTATCCACCAGTCATTATTAAATTTCTACAGATTGAAAAAAAAAAAAAAAAAGTAACATACTAAGAAATTACTGGATCTGGGATAACGTTCTTATTAGTTTTAATTTTCAGCTATGCTATTTTTTGTAATTCTTTCCTGCAGTTAATCACTGTGCTATGTTATTACGGCAATGAAGAATTGTGGCAATATTCAGAAATACATTAAAATAATTATTCCTTTCAAATTATTAAAATCCACAGTCTTTAAGCAGAAACCTTCCTTCACAGACTTCATGTTTCTCTCTGGTTTTTATTTCTACCCATTTCACCATCTCTATTTTTTCTTGCGTCACAATCTTCTCCCCTCATACGTGACAGCTGCTTTTGTCCTCCCTTCACAGTTCTCCTTGGTGGACACCAGAGACTTAGGATCTCCTCTCAGCTACTGCTACTATTTTTATGGCTTTGTAATAATGTAATAATTTCCCCCACTTCTCACTAAAATCTTCTGAAATATGACCGAATTCTGGTGCTTATATACACTCTGCTGCAGATAGCTCATGTGATCTGCATTTTAAACTTACTATGATACATCCACAAGAAACAGATATCTTTGGATAACTTAAAAAACCAAAAAATTACACATGTCCACCATTAACAAGTCCAATTAACTGAATTTCACCTTTATTAAATATGAGATATTGACTACTCTAATGCAATACCTTTATTCATACACACCCCCCACCGTGTGTAGGGAAGGTAGGTTGTTTTGCAGAGGTCTATACAGCAGAACTGTTTGCTTTTTCCATTCTTATGTATTCACCATTTTTGTTGGAATATAGGTCACTCATGAATGGCCCCACATGGAATACTTTCAGCGTTCCATGAGAATAACTACCATCAAATATGAATTTGGAATATTTATGAAACTGTAATAAAAGACCTGAATGTGAAGAGAAGTTGCCTTCTTGAATCTGAAGCTATTAATGTAGATATTGTAGTGCATATTTAATTATATAATAAGTAGCTTTAAAAAGTGTACAGTGAAGAATAAAACATGTGAAATGTGTGGGCTCCCATAAAAAGAAATTAATTTTACCATCATTGGTGGATCACTGATACACAACCTAAATTGCAGTATTATCTTTCACTTTGGCAACTATAGAAATCTTGTGATACTTGAGACCAACTGTAAGACATTCAGCTAACAAAAAATAGAGATTAAAATAAAAGCACTTTTAAGCTCATAAAACATAAGGAGATCTATAATATTCATCCAATGGGATGCCTTTCTGAGTAAGCATACCAGCATTTAGTAGGGAGCTAATCTGGAATAGCAGTTTCTCAAAGCTGTATTAGACTGAAATGTATTATTAAAATTATAACCTTTCATTACAAAAGGCTAACTAAATCATTAACTTGGAAAAAGGAAGAAATAGATAATTAAAAACCACAATTAAATTAAAATCTGAACAGTCACTATTTTTGTCCTACAGTAAAACAGATTACTATGCAACAATATTAATTTTATTAGAAGCAATAGAAATCCTAAATCCATAGGAATTTCTTCTTCATAAAAAAATAAAAGCATGTGGAATTCACTTCTGCAAAGTCTCAAAGATAAATGCTGTGTCAGTGTATGAAGAGTATAAGATACCTTATAAAGTGAACAATACCGCACATAATACTTTCTAATTTTAAATTTTTTTGGAAATCTTGGTAGAGAGGTGTCCAGCTCTCAAGGTGCTGGCTCAGGTGAGTGATTCTCTGTAATTCACCTGTGCTCAGAGTGCCAAGAGAAATGCAAAAATTAATTAAACACAGAGAAAAATTATGACCATGCATTAAAGCCTCAAAAGATTCATAAATTATTATGATGCAGCAGTTTCTTCATGCAGGAAGGAATTCTTCATCCTTATGTGTACTGAGTTTTAATGAATGCAACCTAATAATGAAGATAAATTTCCCTCACACTCAGTCACTGCACTACTTTTCACCACTGCCCATGTAGATTTTGAACTGAGGTTTTTGTTTGAGCCCTCTCAGCAGCACAAATTGGTGAACAGCGCTTGCAGACAAGAAGAGGACAGCATTGGTCCAGTATGGCATCATTGTGTAGGCAAAAGCTCCTGGAGATTAACTTTGGTTTCTTTATTTCTAGCAACAATTTAGGTATAAAATATAGAAAAACACTGCATTTGATAGTCTAATACATTTTTTTTTCTTTTAATCTGCATAGATAACTAAAGTTTGGACAATTCAGTTCCCCCAGCATTAACTGTAGGGAGCACCAAAAGCACTGAAGGAGCAATACTTGGTGGGATACAGAGCCCTGGAGGGTGAGCAGGGCATGACACAGAAGATGGAGGGGGAGGATGTGGCCATGCAGGGAAGGGCTGGGCCCAGGGCACCCTCTGACACCCACCCAGACACAACAGCTGCTGCCAAACGCAGGGCAGGAGTCCAAGTCCAAGCTCAGCTCCTTGTGGATCCCTTCCCATCTCTCCATTCCAGTGGTGCAGCTGGTCTGGTCACAGGTTCCCTTCCCAACCCATCTCTGGACAAGAACCAGTAGACGACCAGCTCTCCCTGACAGCTTACCAAGAAAACCAGGTGTTTTTAAAGGCAATCAGCACAGAATGCCTCTTCTCTTATGCCTGGGGTTGCAAGAACATTTTAATCTATTTTTCCACCCCTCAGTACTACACCCAGCCACAGACAATGTAAGAACTCAGCTGAGCTAAGCTTCCTTTCAAGGCCTTTCTGGAGATCCAGAAAAGTTCAGGAGGCTTTTTCTTCCTGATTTTCTCCCCTGTATATGTTCATCTGAGACTAAGTTGTGCTGTGAAGAAAAATGCATAAACTTTAACAGAAAACTGCTAACCCTGTGTGTCTGGTTTATATGAAAACAGGGGAAACACTTGATGTAGAGTCTGAGATTACCACCTCATTTGAAGTGCGGATGGAAGAGATGACGACACAAAACCATTTGATCTAACCAAACTGAGCTGTATTTTCCAGTACTTCAAGACTCACTGGAGAACGCTGATGGTTTTCTTTTGCCAGGACTCTGTGCCTGCTCAACTCTTCTTTTGTCACAAGGCAGAGCAGAGCAATTCTTTCACACTATCATTAGACAGAAAGCATATTTCCTTCACTATATACAGTCTGAATCAAAATTATCCCCTTTTTGAGTGTTTAATAGATATGAAAAATCATGATCATTAGCCAAGTCTGCTTCTTGTGTTTCCTTAGTCTCTGTCCACCTGTATTTCTCTCTCTGTATTAGGAATGTTTCTTTCTTCCCCAAGGCACCTGCACTAGCAGAATCATTGTGCTTCATCAATCATAACTACTGAGGGATTTTTCAATAGTCTAAAATGAGACAAAGACATAATTTCAAATGCATGGCTAGGTTGCTCTGAACTTAAAACTAATTTCTATTCCTTTTTCTATAAATTTCCAGATCCAGATGGGCCATTTTGAGACAACCACAATGGAATATGACCAAAAGCTGGGAAACCTTATAAAATGAAGGAGTCATTCAAAAGGGAACAGCAGGCTACAGAGGAGGGCCTGCATGTGAAATTTGCTTGGGATTGTCTTGCAAGGAGCAGAGAAGGAAAATTACTCTAGGTGTTTGAAACTGTAAAAATTTAAAATTTTCGAAACTAAACTACAGGAGAAGAAAAACAATGCAGCAGACGCAAAGCACCTTTATTGACAGTTGCTATTATCTTGAAACATCACTTCAGTTCTTCAGCATGTAACTGCTAACTAAATATTGTCTGTGCCCTGGAAGTAGCTTCAGTAGAAAAACAAGAGACCTGAGGATTTTGGGGTTGAGATGCAGTCACACAAATACAAGAGAAGCAAACCTTGGCTGCTGAATCACAGCAAACCCTCATAGTACCAGATTAGAAAAAAACCCACAAGTATTTTATCTTTGAATAGTCAGACATAGACATTTAAACCTATAAATAAGCGATTTTTACTAGAGAAGAAAAGTACTTGCTTTATGAACTTCATTGATTTGATTGTAAGAAATTTGTGCCATTGCTTCTACAAGAATAGCATTTAAAAGAACATTCAATTCCTTATATACTGTTACCTTCTTTAAATAACATTTGTAAAGTGCTTTGGCAATGTGAAGTGTTATCAACATTGCAAAATAGTAGCACTATTACTCAAATATTCCCTTAAAGAGTGATTCACTTACTCTTCCGGTTTTACTTACTTCTTTAACATGAAGAAAATCTTTAGCCTCAAATGAGATGGCCATGCCTGGGACTGGAACATCATCTTCATGAGCTGCACTGTACCCAACATTCGTCCGAACTGCAAATGCAACAGGTTTTGACTGCAAAATAAAAGATAAACATCATGAAGATTTCCCTTGCAAACACATACATATGTACAAACATATACACAAGAGATGACTTCTGTATGTTAAGCTTTTAAAATCATAAAAATTACAAAGAACTCTCAATGTATCCATGCAAAGCATAATGAAGAGTCGTGTTTACTGACATTAGTTATTATTATCAGCACATTTCTCAGAATACAGATTTTTAGTAGGTGATAGAGTGCTGAATTAATTTGAGCTCAAATAAGTAATTAGTAATCACAATCCACTCGGCAATCCAAATAACATTGTCAGCTTGCAGTTCTGTGCAAGTTCTGTGTTTGGGGGCTGCCATAGGAGGTAGGTTTTCAAGAGCTACAAAACCTAAGCTCCATGGACAATGGGGCTGCAAAAGGCATTGCAAGGGTAGCATGGCACTGCACCAACATTGCTCTTGCCATACACTTCTTATCTGGGCACCCATGTGCTGGTCACTTCGGCATCATTCTAAGGCTGCCCTTAGTGCAGCCCTCACAGCCTCAGCCCCCAAGAATTGTTCAGGGAAATTACAAATTTTGGAGAAGAGGTGCCAGCAGCTGCCAGTGACCCCTAAGCAAGTCATCTCACTGCACTCTGAGAGCCGAGCAATGTGCCTTGAGATCATCATGTCACTACCTAATACCAACCACAGAGAGATCTGTTCATTCCCCTGATTCTTTCTTACACTGCTAGCTGATGTCAGTGAGTTAGAGAATTTTCCCAAGTTTTGTTTCCAATAAGCAGTTGCCAGAAGAGTCACACAGAAGCCCCACCAGTGCTGAGCACCTCTCTGCACAGGTACAGTAATAGAAGGTGCCATCCAGCTGAGCTGCAGTCTACTTCCACCAAGGGCTTCCTCTTCTCAAAGGTAAAACCATTTTACAGGAGAACAACATTTTTTCTGCTTCATTCTAGGCTAAACAACAGCTTGAGCTTGCTCTCCCCACAGAGATTATCACACAGTATCCCTAGGACCTGCCAGTGTCCTACCCCAGGCTGAACTTTTACTCCACCTTGTCATAACCAGATAAACTGTTAGAAGGGCTTCCTGATATGATTATGTATTCATGATTACATTTCTAAAACTGGGCATTTATGAGAACCATCATCCAAAAGTAAAATTTGGTGATTTCTGCACATCAATTAAAAAATCTTGCAGTGTTGATACAATGGGAATATCCACTTCCTAACAGCTCAAACTCGTATCTTAGTCATCTCCTCTATAATTTTCTCAGTGTTACTTCCACTGTTACCCTACGTAAAAGATACCAAACTATTACAGAACTAGTCATGCCACAAAAAAAGGGGTCACACAGGCACTGGACTCCAAGATATCATGCATCTTCCTTAAAAATAAAAGATACCATAAATTACTGGGTTTAAATATTCATACAAAACCTCAAAAGTTTCCTGAATGTAAAAATTACAGGCTAACAGAGTTGATGCTTTCTATCCTATTACTAATTTCAACACTGAAAATACAGATATGAATAAGCATTGAATTGTCAAATCTCCTACGCAATACTTAAAATCAAATAGTAAATCATCAAATAAATCACTCACTGTTATTAAGAATGATCACTTTGTAAGATGTAGTAACCTGTCACTGTAGAAATATATCTCAGAACAGGAATGGAAATATTAAGGAACAATCTGTGCCAAACACTGATAGGGGGGATAGTATGCTTGCTTATCCATTCTCACATTGCTATATCCTCTAGCAAATATAAAAAAAAATTGCTCAACCACTGTGACTTACTCCTAAAAGTAACAGTGGATGAAAGACTCTTGCTAAAGACTTTAAAATCTTGGCAGCATTCCAACAAACAGACATCTCCAGGAAGTTAATGTCCTTGACATACTTCTTAGAAGTGATCTAAATTTTCCTGTTAGAAGACAATACCTGACTACCCAAGAAAAAGAATACAATGAAAACTACTCCAGAACTGTCTTAACACGAAAGAAAAAGAGCAGATGAAAGTTCTCTGTCATTTTCTGCCATCAACAAAATAATGTAAAACTCTGAGCAGAAAAACAAAGCAGAACATTGAGCTATAGATATTCACAGAAAGGGTATGTCCCATTTTAGATACCTGTCACACTGGTAGAAAGGGAGACTAAATTATCATGGGATTAGACTACAACAATTCACCTAATTGAATATTTAAAACTAATTAATTTATAGAAGTTAAATCCTAGTCTTTTTACATAAATAAATAATTCTGAAGGTTTCATAGCACTGTCAAATTAAGTACTTTTCCTGAACTACATTGTCTCAAACAAAAAAAGCCCAGTTGTTATGTAATTAGGGTCTTACATAAAAAAAAATAATTTTTCTTTTGACGCATGCATATGTATATTTGAAAATGTCTCTAGCATTTGCTTACATATCCTGCAGTTCTAAAATTAGACTGGGTCAAAACAGCTAAGCACTTGCTGTTCTCTAAATCTCCGTGAAAATGGGATGGCAGTTTAGCACTCAGTTAATCCACAGGCTGGACTACAGGCACAGATGCTCCCAGATGTTAAACAGTTTAACATTTCATGTCTCTCCAGAGAAACAAAGTAACCTGGAGAAGTTCATTTATCTTCAAAATGAACACCTCCATCTTGTTTTCCTTTTTTTCTCCTGTAGAAGTACGACATTCAACCAGCTGAATAAACCCACAAGGAGAACAGTCAGACCATGAACATTACCATCATCTGTACCACTAGGGCAGCAGGGAACACACTCTGGAGTGAGGTTCTTCATGAACAAATTTCAGATTCTGATATAAACTCAGAATATAAATCAACAAAGGCTTATTCACCAACTGTTTAACCAACTTTGGCTGTATTTTGGTAACGGACATAAAATAAAGTGTGTCTAGAGCAACCTAACTCAATTTTCTCTTTTTCTATCTGGATCTCACCTCTTCCTTTACAAATCATATTTACTTTACACATTTCATACCAACCCTCATTACTAATTCCATACTATTTACAGTATTATTATACTCTACTACTTTTATTTCTTGGTGTCATGATTAACTTGTATTGGGTGTAAACACAAGCATTTGCACATTGTATCTGTCTCGGTCAATTTGTAAGTTTAAACAAGTTTGTACCTGCTTGGTTGAATTTGTATTCAAGAAATATTTCACTCCATAACAGAGCAAAATAATACAGTCTGTTCTCTAGTAATGTACTTAAAACATGAAAGGATTCCTTTTCTCCTATAACTAATTTAAGATTTTTGATGCTGTGCAATAAACCCAGTGGAGGTAGCCCCTGGGGATCCCAGCCAAAGAGGCAAATTTTCTGACACGGAATTTGCTCACAGAACAGGTCATCTCCCTCATGGCCACTAATTTTGGAATTGTTGCTTGATAATCAAGGTATCGCTATTCCTCATCCACTACCAGGATGTAGAAAAACTGACGAAAGCATTCTCCAAACCATTTTCGTCTACACTTGGGCTGGATCTAGGATCTCTGATCCATCTCATTTCTTACTCTACTACATCATTCCCACAGTAGAGGCACCTCTGTATTTACACCAGTTTAAATGAAATCAGAATGCACCTTTATGAAGGCACTGCCAGCTAAGACAAGAACTGACTCACAAAACTATTACAGTTACCATTTTGACAAAACGCTTGTCAAAGTTGGTGTCTGTGTTAAAGTTCAGAAAATGTGTCTCAAAGCAAGTTCACTCCTTCCCTATTTCTACATACAGCTACACATCCTTCACCCTATCCACTTTTCACAGATGCATGCAACCTTATCCTGAAAGCAAGGAATTATTCTTCTCTTGGGTAATGAATATAATGGGTGTCTCCCAAATCACTAACAAGTTTGCACTCATGAAAATTTAAAAAGTCACACCATTTCTTTCATCTGAGGAAAGGGGATTACTACTACTGCACTTTTAACTAGTAGTCTTAGTAGGGAGCAAACACGACAGATGATGACCTATGTTCAGCTCTATTTTCAGAGTAGCCCTGTACGTATTATTTGTGCCATCAACAATATTAATACTCCACATAGGACAAAGATCAATAGCACTGTGATGGCCTAATGACTGCTGTGTTAAAAACATCTCACTTCATTTTGCCCTGCTGATGACAGAGAGTCAAATATATAAAGCAGAAGCAGTTCAAAACCTCTATGTTTTACAGAATTAAGTGATTTCTATTGCTAGTATAAAGAAATTTACAATGTTATGAAACCTATGCTGTCACAAAAGTAGCTTGAGAATGCAAATGCAAAAATAATAAAAGAAATTTTCTATTTTATCGTTTTTAGTTTGTACACTAATTTATACATCTGTTACACAAGAAAGAAAAATCAAACCCACCTGAGAACACAAACAATTCATAGGAAATTTTGGTCCTAAATGCTGATTATTGCTGGAGCCTCATGACAGATAAGTAATTGTCCAACCTCTAACAATAGCATCTGCTCAGCGATCTCATTGCTAAGGAAGCAATGACAATTCATGAATGTCCCAACAGAAAATTAGAGCATATACAGCTGCTGTCACTAAAAGCAGTGATAAAAAATATGACTTCCCAGCAAAGATCAGGCTTTCTTTTACAGCCATAGGTGTGTGTACCAAACAAGCCAGGTAAGAAGCCAGAACCACAGAATAATTGAGGTAGGAAGGAGCCTCTGGTGTCTCCCAGTCCAACCCCTGCCCAAAACAGGTCTGTTTGATCAGGCTGCTCATGGCTGTGTCCCAGTGAGTCTTGAACACCTCCAAGGACAGAACAACATAACCTCTTTGTGCATCTTGCTCCAGTATTTGACCACTGTGGTTGTGAAAAATCATACAGGAACTATGGTACTCTCACATATCAATGAGTGAGGAACAAAAAAATCCATAATGGAAAACAAATGCTTGGTTTTATAGTCCAGTACAAGCAAAATGAAGTGTTGTTACAAGTAGAATTTATCAATTTCCAGTTTTAATTGTCAGTGGTCTAAAAAGAGGGTTTGTGCTGTATTCAGCACTTCCAAGGAAGTGAAGGAGCTGAGAAGTACAGTGTGACACCAAAACACAGTACAACTGTAGTTAATAAGTAGCAGCCTAAGTACAATGGAACAATGACATCCAAACTCATCTGAATTATAATGGTTTGGATAGCACAGATCCCTTCAGAAGGATCTGGGAGAGACAGTTAAACACAAAATTATTTGATCGGAGTACATTTTGCCATCTGTTTCCAAAATTAGGGCAACATGAACTATGTCCAGCCATTACCAGTGCTTGCTCTGCTACCTTACAAAGGGTTGGCTCACTGAATTCTTGCCTAGGACACGTCACCACCGCTGCTCTCTGGTGCCTGACATGAATGTGCACCCTTCTGCAGGAGCAGCCACCAAGGACTTGTGCCTGTCACACAAGCCCTCGCGCCATCAGCCTCCCGCCTGGACTCGACACGGGCTGTAAGGGCTGCTGCACGGAAACTCGGCTATTAAAGTTTAATTGTGATTTCCCTCAGGATCGAGGCCCATTGGAGACATTTTCAGAGGAAATCTTTGGATCCTCCCAGTTCCTTGGCATCCCTCCTACAGCAGTGCCTGCTCTCAGTGTTGAAGAGAAGGAAAATTTAACACACCCAACTGGTACAAAAGAGAGTCTGCCAGATCCCTTTTGTCTTAACAATAGGTAGATTTCAGAGAATTTTTTTTTGTCCTCTAGTACTCTCTAGAGATACTTTTGTTACTATTTTAGCTCATCTTCAACACAGCTTGAAAGTCATGTTTCTTACTTCCTTTTGCGAAATCATATTTTAATAGAGCCATCGATGTCGGTTTACAGTCAGCTCAGGAGGCAGCAGAGACTGAAATAGCTGTACTGACGCACACCAAGCTTTCTCATACGAGCGGGGTCTTTTTTTATTAGAGCATTATGCCAAACTCAACGGTGGCCATGTGTTGTCTGCTTGCAAGTGTGCCAGAAAGGTGGCTCTTCTGTACCACCCACTTAGGGAGTTAACAGGAACCGCTGGAAACAGGCACAGCTGAAAAAGTCTGTTTGTGCTTACTGAAAACATGCTTATTCTGGCAGCAAAAGCCAACAGATGAAAACTGTCATTTGCAATAAAAATACTGTGCTGGGATTTCAAGTTCTTTTTTCAATGTCACAATGAGGACATTTTATGCTTATGAGACATCTTAAGCTTATGAGACAGCATTTTAGCAGATCTTAGCTTTTTTGCTAAACTGAGGTTCACATAGAGAAAAGATCTGCAGTAACATTTTCAGGCTCTTCACAAACGAAAAATTTCCAGGAAAAGCAAAATTCTGTGACACAGCAAGCTAAAGTAAACACTAAATAAATCAGCAATGCAATGGTTAAAAAAGTAGATTCTATTACCAACCGCTCTTGAAAAATGCTGCATCACTGAAGTTGTTTCTTAATTCAGTGTTGTGCATGTAAGTTTTATTGCTGGTTCCAATATTTAAGTAATTCTGCACTTAATTTTTTCAATTGGATCAGAAAGTCTCTATGACTGCTAGAGGCAAAGGTTAATGTTTGTTAAAATGTTTCACCTCTACATAATATTTTAAGCATGTTTTTCCAGGAAACTATGCTGAAAAATCCTTCCTTTATTCAAAACATACATTTTGTAGCTAGACTGCTCTATTTCCAGGAATTATATGGCTGTATGTTCCAAGGATGATATTTTAGAGTCTGAAAAACCAAATGTTCTATTAGCTCCCAACTCATACGCTGAACTAAAACTGAGAAGTTACATGAGGATATGATAAACACTACAGCTGCCTCAATGCTCTTGCCCCTTTCACATAATTACATTTTACGGCCATACCTTACGTTATCTTATGCCTCACCTGGGTATCTATTGTTTATGTAGGTCTTGCACTATCTGAGATACTTCTCATTATTAAATTAAAATGGAATCTATACTGCTAATCTCCGTGGCAGCCTAGACACAGATTACATAAACACAGAGCACATATATTCAAAGCTGTGGTAAATGAGTATTTGTTAAACTCGAAAGTTAAACATCCCAGACTTAGAAAAAGTGAAAATGAGGCTACCTTTAACTCAGGGGAATGGTGGTGGTATCTTTAACTTAGCCCTCACTGTGTATAGTAGCGTTGTTCAACCATTAACTTCACAATAATGTATTTTCTCCCACCTCAGCACTGTAGAATCACAGCATCACAGAAGCGTTAAGGCTGGAGAAGACCTCCAAGATCACTGAGTCCAACATTTGACCAAACAGCACCTTGTCAATGAAACCACAGACCTAAGTGCCATGTCCAGTCATTTCTTGAACACTTCCAGGAATGGTGACTCCACCACCTCCCTGGGTAGGCCGTTCCAATGCCTGAGCACTCTTTCAGTTAAAAAATTCTTCCTGATGTCCAACCTGAACCTCCCCTGCCACCTCCCCTTGTGCTGTCACTGTTGCCTGGGAGAAGAGACCGACTTCCTTTCAGGTAGGTGTAGAGAGCAATGCATACTGTATCTTTCTTGCATACAGGAGGACCTCTCCTTGCAAAAAACCAAGAATGTGTGAAACACAAGGAGCTCTCCACAGCATCCAAAACCCCTTCAGTGGATTCATTTTTGCCATCAAGTTCCCAGTTCAAAAGATAAAGGCAAGTGGTCTCTAAGGGATGATTTTTCTCTTTTTAAAATGGCATGAATAATGTTTTGCCTGACTTTATCCCCTGAGCAGGGAACAAATGCACCAACCCCATGACAACAAAGGAGAAACAAAATAATCAACAATTACTTGTTAAATATAATCAGGCTATACAGTAAAGTCTATAGCTTTATACATCTCCACAGGAAAGCTAAGATAACACAAAACACTTTACTTCTGTCATTTTTTACCTTTGGAGCACCTGACATTGTATACAGAGTTTGCAGGTTTTTCCATTTAATTACGTGTGTATGTGCAATTTTCTATGCTTAATTAAAACAAGCAACAAAAGGATCACCATGGCAATATCTTTCTAGTGTCACACTGACATTTTCAAACACCATCAGTATGACTGAAACCTTTATATCCATTGCCAAAAACTCCTTGCAACTTCCAGCACAGAATTAACAGACTGCAAATGGTTTAATATCCTGTAAGAGGCAGAGCACTAGAGCCAAGGCACACTTTGGCTCTGCTGTTCAAATATTTGCTGAAAGCAGAACAACTGTGAGACATGGGAACTAGAGCTTTTTAAAGCAAAGCTAATGAGAAATGTAGCTTTATCTAAAATTTTTCATTTTATTAAAAAAACCCCAAAGTTTACATGAAGCTGATACAAAACATATAAACTATTAGTACAAATATCATAATTTTGGCAGAATAACACACATGAATATAATAAATTCTACATGAACAACTTCATCTATATAATTCTCCTGTATCTTGTATCGCCTGTATGTTGTAATCCTCCTTTCGTGCTTTGGGCAAAAGGGCAGTTCTTGACTCCTCAGCCTGGCCACCACTGTGCCTGTGCACATCTGAGAGAGCAGGGAGCATGAACCCCTTCCCCTTCTCTTTGAAGGAAAGAGCTCCCAGGAGGTTTAGCACCAGCACAGCTGCTGCTGCACTGCAGTTCTGCCCCAGTACAGGAGGAGTCATGGCCTTGCTCATATATTCTAGAGATGCCTTTCTGCCAGAAAAAAATCCTCCAAAGATTTAGAATTAAGATAGAGCAGTACTAGGGCTTCTCTGACATAAGCCAGGAACCAGGAAGAACCATCCAGGGAAGAAGCCAACAAAAGAACAGCTAAAAGCCAGGCATTGGGCCATTCTGTCTGAGCTGTGCCAAAAGCAGTCCATCATCAGCACCTAATTTGTGGGACCTCTCATCTCATCCCCGTTCAAAAACAGTCTCTCACAGTAACAAGCTATAAATGGAATTACTTCTCTTTAATATTTCCTAATAGTCTTATTTACTTTAATATTTCCTAATATTCTTATTTACTTTTCCTTCAGACATCTCATTTGTATTCCTTGCTCAGAGCACAACATAAAACATGTTTCCTGGTGGGTGTAAGAGATGCAAGAGTGAAGTGCTGTGATGATGATATCCTTACAGAATACATTATGCAGCTGGTGCACAGCTAGTCATCCAGCCAGCGGATGAAACATTAGCTGGCAATAAACCTTACTCTTATGATAGCCATAGAACTTGCTAAGGTTTAATTCCAGGCTGGATGCAGCAAGAGTTACTATAAAAACATGAAATAAAATGACACAGAATTGTAACAATTTTCTCTTTGTAAGAAAAGAGACATGGCATCAAAATGCAAAGTGGCAGTAAGAATTCTAATTTGGGTTTCTAGACTTTTTTAATTTACTGTACTTTCCTTGGCCGAGTGGACTGAATTTTCTGTGGGTATGCAAGGACATAATTCCTCAGGCTGAACCAAAGCTAGTGGAGCAGCCCATGCTCAGTGTGACGAAATCAACCCTGTATGATACAGCTGCCTATGTGCACACAGCTGTTTTCCCCACACACAACAGGCAGTGCACATACGAGTGTCTTATTCATAAGCAGCTGCCACTGACACACTCAACGTCAGGCAGGATTTTACATGCCTACACCCATTGCTGCAGCAGGTTCTCCTGGGAAGTGACTGCCACTGGCAAAAGAAGCAGCCCTTCCCCCCTCCAACCCCCAAACTGTCTTGCCTCTTATTTTATAGGGTCTAGTTTATACGAGAGAAATCCAAAATTTAGTTTCTTTCTCATTGCCGCATCCTGTAGAGGGGAGAGTACCCAGAGGAGGATGAGGACACTCAGCAGGGGATCTTATCACTTCTTTCTCCAGCTAGCCAATCAGAGTCTCCCCTTGCCATTTTTCCTCTTTCTCCCGTTTTTCCTGATTTTTCCCCTGAAGTCCCTATCCCTATAAAGAGGTGATGCACATCATCAGCTGTGGATCTGGTGAGGTGGTTGTGTGCATGCCTCAACACCCTCTGTGCATCAATGCCTTTTTACACGCAATACAAAACATTGCTGGACACCAAACATGGTTTCCTAATAAGCCACTAAAACTCTGCAGGCTTCTAATGCTTCTAAAAGAACAATTTAAAAATTCTGTATCTTTCCTCTAGTATCAAAATTATATAAAATCCATGGCTATACTCCAAGGAGATCTGTAATCCTTTCTGAATTTCTGGTAGTCAACCAGAAGCTTGTAAATGGCTTTATGGCATAACCCATGTGCACAAAGTGACACCAGGGATACAGGAATACAGGAAAACAGATGGTGGACTTCTGCTCTTTATTTTTTTAAAAATTTAAATTAGTTTTATTAATAGCCATTTTTTATTTCCATATTTATTTAAAGAAATTAAGAAACTGGAGTGAAGCTTAAGAGTAGAATATTGAGCTGCAATGCTGTTAAACGTTCTATTTTTTGTAAATAAAAACTTTTTGAAAGATGTGGGGAATGGAAAGACAAAATACAATAAAATCAGTAGGTTATTGCTTAAATTATACATTTTAATCTTATTTTACATTTGTATTTCATCCCAAGGAAATACTCTTTTTTGCTAGCATGAAGAACTTTTAAAATCGGTTGACTGGTATCAAAGTCAAAATTTTTAGTACGTGTTTTCATGGCTGTGTCATTTTTTGAGTCAGACACTGGAAGACAAAGGCATGTTTTACTTGTTTTCATCTCAAATGAATCCTCTTCTGCACAATGAGAATAAAGATTACTAAAAATGAATAAATATAAACATAATGTAACTTTACACATTTTTGTAATTTTTGTATTACTTTAATGCAATATTATCTTAAATTTTCAAATATTCACTGTAAATTAACTCTTATTTAATAGTGTTTGATATCATGATGGGTTTATAAAGACTAGTTTCACATGAAAAAATACAGATGGTGCACCTAATTAATTAGCATCCAGTTAAAAATTGAAGACAATTATCTGTTTAGGTATTGCTAAACAATTTACACAAACTTCTTTTTGTCACTTTACATTCTCAACAATACGGTAACTAAATGAAGTGGAAGTCCACTGCATAACAAAAATCACGTCTTAACAGAGTTGTGAGATAACTGCATAATCAGAATTTACATGAAGAAGATAACATTTCCTATCCAGAGATAGGAGAAAAAATATGTTGTCTAGCACAACAAATATACAGGCCTTCTCTGAAGTTCAGAATGCACTGTGAGATAGATCACCGAAACTCTCTGATTTAAGGATAAAATTAGGGAAAAAAGCCAAAACAAACAAGCCAAGGAAGGGACACAAAAGAGGCACATTACAAGCAATCAAGCCTGAAGAAGATGATAAGGGTTTTATTTGAATAACTACCAATTATATAAAGAGAGTTCATTGTCCTAATGGCATACTTAAACTGTGGAGACATTTATGAAGAATGCAATCAAGCAGGGCAAGAGTAACATCTTTGAGTGTCCTGGAAACCACAAGCAGGGAAAACAAAATAAAAGGGGCTCCTCAGGGGTTGTTTCTAATCAATTGGTAGAAACTGTTTAAAACATGAATGTGGAAAGAAACAAGTGATCAGGATTTGGAAAAAAGTCACCAACAGTCAGGAAAGACTGATAACAGGGGAATGAATACAATGGTCTTTGTGAAAGCAGATTTTAATATACTTGCAGTGCATTCTCAAGTATAAGCCACTCAAGGAAAAAGTAAGTTCAGGAAAGTGACAGGTCCTCACTGAAATAATATTAAAGGCATAAGCACAAACTAACCTATATGAAAAAAGATGGACAGTTCATGACCTGAAACTTTGTTATACGAATACAATAGAGCAAACAATTGAGGGGAAAATCAGCATAAAACTATGTATTTCTAAACTGGAAGAATGAACTAAATGAAAAAATAGAGCACAATTTATCAGGATAGCTGTAGATGGCCAGACACTCATCACCTCTGTGTGAAAGAAGTACTTAACTGACTCAGTGGTTGTCCTAATGACAGGATTTATGAACTGGACCTCAATTAGAAATGACTGTCAAACACGTGAAAGTCAGTACCCCATAGAAGATGACCAGGTAACAACACAGCCCACACGGCCCAAAACAATGAATCTGAGAGGGTCTGGGGCCTCATACAGCATGTGCTGCACTGTCTTGAGCACAGCACTTCAAGACAAGGTTGAACGAAGAGTAACAGTTTGGACAGCAGCAGCAATGATGATGAGAGGTGTAGAGCACAGCAGGGAGAACAGAGAAAACTACTTATTTTCTGTCAGAAGGTTCAAGAAAAAGTCACACAAATAGCTATAATGTGTGTACAAGAACAGACTTCTTGGGAATGCCTTGAAATTCCTTCAAGTTTTAATTTTATTTTACTCTCTGAACTTTTTCACATTTACATAAGCTTATTTTAAAAACAAAATATGTCAAATCTTACTAAACTCTCTTAATTTTAGACTTTATCTCCAGCCTTTGCCAGGTACTATGTCAAAAGTGAGATCATTCAATACAAGGAAGGAAGGAAGGAAGNGTCAACCACAAGGCAATGGACAGCAGAACTTAACATTCACAAAACATTCAAACTCGCTCTCAGTTTCACTACTTCCACTTGGTAAAACTCATGCTGTTCATCATGGAGTCAAGAGCACAGCAAATCTCCTCTCTTGCATATCTCGCAATATTGTTTTCTATGAACTGAGGTATTTCTACTGAACTATTTTTTACCTACCTTTTGTCCCCAAAGAAAGCAAGCTCCATACACATATATTTTGGATTAGTTAATCACCCTTTTCTGGTACTCTATGAACTTCTCATGTTTTCATTAATGCAGCATCTAAGTGTTATGTATAAAAATTCATACAAGCATTCATAATCATCTCACAGTGATGTAGGAACAGAGAGACGCATAAAAAAAAAAAAAAGACCCAGAGTGACAGAAGAAAAGATTTATTTTTCTTGGATCCTAAAAACAGACAAGGGAGGGTTTATTTCAACTGAAGAAGTTGTTGGGCAGAAAACAAGCCTTAAAGACTACTCAGACCACAAACCACCTGTAGTACGTCAGACCAGGCAGCAACTTAGTGTGACACAGAAAGTGCAGAAAAGTGGCCCAAAAAGCCCTCCTAGATCCCTCCTAGATCCCTCACACTAAGGGGGCTGCCTATATTTGTAGGGAAGCGAAACAGATCAAGTCATCAATGGTGGCAGGTCAGCAGAAAGACCACAAAAAGACAGAAACAAAGCGGAAACTATGTCAGGAAATGGAAGCTCACAGGAGCTAGAAAAACAGTGAAACATCCTGGATTGCTGAGCCCAAACGACATTACCAAGAAGTTAACATAGGTATTCAGACTTGCCCCCAGAGTCAACCCTCAAAACCTAAAGGCAGAGAAAGAAAAGCGTCACATATGAGCTACTACTAGGCTGGTGCCAACCCTAAAGCCACCAGGCAGTGCAGTGGCTTCAACACCCACACTCTCAAGAAATAGGCGGGGGAAAGGCCAAGAGAAGTGGAAAAGGTGGCACCCCAGAGGGCATTTTATTCAGGATTATCTGCTGCAGGGAAGCTAACACAGAGGGTCAGGTAATGATGATGTGGCCTCCATAGGCCAGACAGGGAAGTGTTAGAATTCACTCATACAAAGGTTTTTACACCTGCCAGAAATGTGACATTTAAAACACCCTGAAGTCTGAAAAAAATGTCACAGAGGAAAAAATAAATAAATAAAAAGGCAAAGAAGAGAGAAGGAGCGAGACAGCTTAAGCCATGAAAGAGTGTGTTAGGAGAGAAGTTGGTGGGATGCTGTCCTGTCACTTGTCTTTGAGCAGCAGATGACTGAGTTTACTGGGCCGCTGGAAGCAGCCCCAACCCATGAGCCGGTACTGCCCCGCACCTCAGCACGGCTCAGGGAGAATCGGCAGCAGGCAGTGGTGGATCCAGCCTTCAGCTTTACCTCTGACATGATTACTACACAGCTCTCCCCAGCTGGCAAAAGCACAGCAGCCAGCAAAGTAAGGACAGAGTCTATTGCTCAAAATATATCTTAAAATTCATTTCCCTGACTTCTTTTTCATCTTTACTTCTCCCCATCGTCTTCAACTGTTGTTCCAAGCAGCAAAGGAAGTTCACAAGCATATCCAAAGCACAAAACTGTTCATGCTCTCTCTTACTTGGCAGACCTTTCTTGCTGAAATGTGTATGTGATAGACCCAGGGGCCACACAGAGAAAGGAAAATCTGGGAAGCGACCAGAATCTTAAATAATTCAGTGTCACAATGAAATGCAGTTTCCGAAGTATCTGAGGCATTTTGATGGAGAATCGCCTGGCCTCTGCTAGACATTTTTGTCATGCCTCCATCCTCCCAGGCCACAGCACTGCAGCCAGGTGACACAAAACAAAGGAACCCTGGCAAACACAGCCCTGGATGGCAGGGCTGGCCCTGGCTACAATGCCAGGACAGAAGCAGTGACCTGCTGCTCAGGTATATTGATTTGGGGATTTTTGTGGCACAAAACTAAAAAAAAAGAAACAATTTTAAAAAAAGATTCCAGTATAAATTCTATCTTTTCCAGCTGTTTGCACCTTTGTGATTGGAGGTACAAAACAAACACCAATGAACTTTTCTCAGCAGTTACAATTGTAAATTCATTCCTTATATTTATCCTCATTTTATGCAACAAGTCAAAGGCAAAACTTATAAACAGAGTTCAAGTTGGAAGTATTCCCCCTTTTTTACAGTCCAGCTTAGTATAATATGTTCTGGCCATGTAACTCAATGTTCTCATAAATCCCCCAAAGCCCAAACCCTTCTGATTTACCAGCACCAGTGTTATTTGCTCACAGTTTTTCTTCCTTTTTTTTTTTTTCTTTTCCGGTGCAGGATCAAATTGGGCATTTCTGGTTTCAAAAAGAATAAGAGGGTGTTTGGTTTACAATGGTCTTTGCATTGAGACTGTACTTTTCTTTGCTCTGACCTTCAGAACCACTGGAACTATGGGAAAGCAGCAAACCAAAGGAAAAGTGTGAGACTTCTGCACTGGGTGCCCACAACTGTGCTCTGGTGCTCATCCAAGAAGCCTTCCCACACACCATAACCTCTGCACCCAGTAAGTTTTCAGTCTTTTACACACATTTCATAGATGGAGTAGAAGTCTAATACATAGCAAGTTCTCTTAAATTTTGTGATGACATAGGTGAGCAGGTAAAAGCAAAAAATGTGTAAACAGTGCAACCAAAACACAAATGTCACCACACTTCGCAGTCAACCAAAAGGCAAAGTCACACAAAACCAGCATTTAATAGCAGCACTGGAGAACTTTGTAGTAGTCCAGTAACATGACAGCTTCAACAAGTTCAATGCGAAAAAAGGTCCGGGGCCTACAAACTACATTTATTATCCTAAATATCAAATTCAGCTAAACATTAAACTTTACAACAGGCAACATAAAGACATTCTATGAAAAAGCTGTGTTCTTTCAAGCCACCAATGAGAGTGTTTTTCTGCCCGTTTCAAGCGGTGAAGAGCACACTGCCTTTCACTAGCTGAGTACATTATACCAGATTGGAACCATTAACATCAACACCAACCAATGAATTCCTTGGGAAGCAGAAGCCATGGCTGACCCAGTAACCCTTGAGAGGCTTAGGAAAAGCTTAAAGCTTTTAAAAGCATAGCAGAGACAAGCACCTGGAAGATCCTTTATCATAAATACTGTGTCTTGTGTGGAAAGAGAAAATCTACCCCCCCGGCGAAAAGACCTTAGAAGAAATATCCTTCTTCTCTGAGGGGGATATTTAGTCAGACTGCTGAGAGAAGCACCATCCCATGGGATGCAGGAGGGCAGGGAACAGAGGGAGGGGACTTTAATTCCTGGGAAAATGCCTCATGAGGTCAGGGCATTATTGCTGATCCAGCCAAGAAAAGGGATGCAACTGTTCCCAGAAGGAAAAGGGAAGAAGCAAACAACACGAAACCTTTAACCTTTTTGTTCACCATATCAAAGTGGTCAACCAAAGGGTAATGGTAGCTGACTAGCTTTCACTTCCCATAACCTCACAAACCATTAGACTCTTTGGCCTTGTCATTTCTCTCCCATCAGCATTTCATGAACTGTTTCGAGTATTGTGAAGATTTTACCTTTCCTTTTTCAATTTTTTTTTCAAATTATAAAAGAACTTGTTTATTAGATCACAGTGGCAAAGATCTGTTGCCTTTTTTCCCATCTTCATCTTACACAGAAATAACCGGTTAAATGAAATCCAAGATATCAATGTCTGACTTTAAAGAAAAAAAAAATAGTTCATTATTAAAAAAAAACTTGTATCCAGTGCCAAGAACAGGAAAAGGCCAAAAGGCCAGGCAAGCAAACTCCCATGTTAAGCCAGACCTAGCATTCTTCTAATGGGCAATGCATATGAAGGAAAGGACTAAAATCTTCTAAGGCTTAGAAATTGCTACCCTTTCATTTACATACAGAGGAAAACAAGAACATTCACAAGCAACTCAAGTCTTTGAGGGACAGGATAAAAGGTACACTTAGAACACACAACATTACAGTATCTTAACATTATAGTATCCAATTTTTTTAACATGTGCTACAAAAGATGTGCAATTTTTCTGTCACTTTTACAGGCAACTTACATACAGGGTAACTGTGCTCCCAGCCAGAAGACAGAAATGAAGACAGCGAGGAAGGTATGACAGTTCAGATCTGCCACTCCTATAAACTTCACTAGTTCTTGGGCTTGAAAAGAATACTGTAGCCCTTGACCCAGAATATCTTCCCTCTTCCCACCAGGACATCCAGGATCTCTCCAGTTTTAACTACAGGCATTCTCTTGACCCTCACAGACCTTTGTGCAGCTTAGGGAAGTTCCCAACAGGATCCTGGATTTCCCTGTCCTGACCCCATTCCTCCAGCCTAGGGCAAAGCTGCAGCCAAAACCTCTGTTGCTCCCCTTGCTAACAGGCTGTACAGGGAAGGGACACGATCCCCCTCCACTGTCCAGTCCAGCTTCAGCCTTTCCAACCTGGCTGCTCTCTCTAGCAGTCCTGTTCCCCAGAAATCTCACTGACCACTGCATTGCTCTCACTGATTGTTGATCTTCATTCAGTATCATATCCCTGCTCCCTCCTGGCTCCCTGGTCTCCGAGAGGATGGAAATTAATAGCATTTTTTGAGCTAATATTTTGTGGTTGCAGTGTTGGGACATCCTGCCAACATTACACAACCTTAGGGAACTCAGTTTGCTCAGTTAACTTGGAAGTTAATGTGATTCCCTGGTAAGTTAAAATGAGCAGGATTGGTCTTGGTTTTACACCACCCTTTCAGCAAGGCAATATCTGACAAAACCTTCCTCTTAAAAATATATTGAAGCATGGCCATTTTCCACACTCATGTCCAAGGAAGACAGAACAGCACAGCACACCATGACAACAAATTACTTAAGTGAAAAACGCAAAAAAAACCTGCAAAAAACCTGAGGAATTTCTGTATTTGTATTTGTGTTTGTGTTGACCAAAACCCAAGATATCGAATCCTTATTGAACTTAATGGAGTTCATTAATAGTGAAACAGCAAGGTGGGGCAGGAGGAAGCCCAGCTCCCTTGGGCACAGGCAGCTGCTACCCCAAGGGACCAAGTGGCTGTCAACTGGTGCTGCTCTGCCACTGTGTCCCCACAGCAGTGGCTCCTGGAGGCTGTGCCTGCTCAGCCTCCTGGGAGCCTCCTGCCTCTGCTCAGGCACAAAACTCCTCACTCTCCTGTATAATTTAGCTAAAATACAAAATTGAACATGTAGTATGTGCATTATTGAATTATTTAAGAAAGTACTATGCAGGATCTTAATCAACAAGACAGTTTAGGGTTAAGACTAAGCAGATATTTCCACTAAAACTGTTAGGAGAGATGCTGCTTTCTAGCCTTGTTTATGGAATGGGAAAGGCCGCTGCTGAAAACCAGCTAAGGGAAAGCAATTCACTATCTACTGTGTAAGCAGTCCATGAATGACAGATCTCCAGCCTTTCTGCCCTGCCTTTCGACAAATGTTCTCTTTCTAACATAAAAAGTGAAACTGTGCTACAGGCTCTAAATTTTTATTTCATTTACTTGTTCCAAATTGTAACTAAACTGTACTGATCAAAAGTTGCAGACTTCTTTCCCTCAATGATGCTAAAAAATTGATTTGGATGAGAAAGTCATAGAAAGTCATGAATGAAGTTATTAACAAATTACTCTTAGAAAAGTATAAGAATCATTTTACTGAAGTTACATAAGAAGAAATAATAACAATCACTTTCCAGAAATTATTCTATTTCAGAGAAAGTTAATCTTCTCAGTCTTTTGTAGTAGTTTTATCTAAACCTTTAGGAGTCAGATGCTCAATTTTGCCCCTGACATATCCTGGGAGACAACTTCTATATCCATC
Organism: Edolisoma coerulescens; assembly: GCA_013397115.1. NCBI lineage: Eukaryota > Metazoa > Chordata > Aves > Passeriformes > Campephagidae > Edolisoma > Edolisoma coerulescens. The sequence goes on from VWZW01002015.1 coordinate 1,213,807, forward strand.
AGAAAGTTCCAGGACAACTGGAAGCACAATTCATTTACATACAATAATCTCTAGGGTAAAAAACAATAGTGAAGTATCCTCTCCTCTCGTGACAGGAGAACATAAATAACTAATTGACTATTTTCAACGTGTGATAAACCAGCTGCTTTGAAATAATATTTACTGCTAATTTAAAATAAAAATATGTTTTATAAAGATTTGATAATCAAATGAGAGTGCTCAAAACAGAAAAAGTCTCTTTTTTTCATTGCATTAATTTACCAGTAACAATTTTGCATTTAATACAAGATTTTTGAATTTCAATTAGCTATCCAAGTATGTGACTATATGATCAATTTCCATTTAGCAGGGTTACTGTCCTCCATTCAATGCTGTTATTTCCATTAGTAACCTTTGCAAATAGTATGATAAACCTACCATATGAAGGCCATTACTTTAATGCAATAATCATAAATTGCCTTTCATTTGACATTACTCCTGGACAAAAAAAATTACCAAGCATCACAAAGGGTAATTAAGAAATCACATATATAACTTCCAAGTGCAAAGAATATCACATTGAAGAACCAGTCTCCGAAGGAGAAGATGGCAAGACAGAAATCCTAAATAACCCATCTTTCACAGAGGAAGTGGTAAGTCTCTTCTTTAAAAATACAAAATTACTAGCACAGTAAATTCTTACAAGAATAATACTAGTGAGGATGCATAGACTAAGACCATGGCAAAAAGTTTTTTATTTGTTCTTACTCTGATGTGTAACCAGCTTAAAAAATAGGAGCATTTTACCATGGAAAAATGTTGCACATTTAAAAAGGCCAGAATCTAGATCTAAAAGGCCACAATAAAGAAGCTTATATTGCTACCTGCATGCATTCATGATTGACTAAGCCTTGAAGTTCACAGTACGAACTGTGAAGTCACAGGTATTCAGATCTGTGATGTGCTCTAAATATAGATAATTTAGGTCATAACCATAAGAGATACAAACAGTCCTCTGAGATAATCCTCATGTGACACTGTTATTACTTTAAAAGGAGTATTTCTATAATAACTCTTGATTAAATATAGAAATTTGACAGCAGGGACTAAATCTATATGCTATATGGCTTTTCTGTAAGGCTTTTCATACAAATTTTGCTGTGCAGTCACTGGACAGACAGTGCTAAAGTTGCTCACAATTGGAAAGCAAACTCGCAACTGGAAAACAAACTCAGAACTGGTTTTCTTCTTGATAAATGGAAGTCTCCCAGGCATTTTGCCTCTTTTAAAGATTATTCTAGAATGTTTTCAGAGATACAAATTCATTTCAGAAAGAAAAAAATAAATAAAAATGAGGCTATGTATAGCCTTTGCCACAAAAAAAAAAATTGAAATAGTTACCATCAACTTTCTAAATCTCACTAATCACTTCACATTTCACCTGTTGTCACTGTTTCCATTACTTCCCAGAAACCTTGAAATCATGAAGGCAGTAATGTGCTGGAGTATCTAAGTTACTTGCAAAAGTTATTCAGAAAAGAAGATTTGAAATGTAGAAGCAGAGGTGGACAGACGGCCACATGCACTAGGAGATAGTTTTCAAAGGTGAAATGACAAGGTACATTCACTTTTCTCCCGTCCCTGCCAGTTAATGACTTTATGAAAGCAAGCAAGTAGTGTAGCCAATACGCATAATTTTTAAGTCTTGGATTATTTGGTTCTTATTCTTAAAGTCCATGGTCTTAAAAACTTATAATTTAGTTACAATACAAGCTGTCATCAAAAGAAAGAAAAATTAAAAAATAAAAATTAAAAAAATAAGGCTTATATTCTAGTCCTTACAATCGTGAAAGAAGTCTTGAAAATATGTCCCAAACCTTGCCTAAAGGCTCAGAAACTTGGGAGCACACTTAAAAAATGATATTGTCTTTGGTGTTAATCTTGCGACTTCTTGAGGTCTGCAACTAGGGAAATTGCATTTCCTTCCCTGATCACTTCCCCCCATTTATTTCCATCCCTTCATTATCACTTTATTACAAGCTGTGCTTCTCAGATCTCCTAAACTTTTCCTTTTTTAAATTTCTTTGGGGTTTTCTCCTTCGTCTCTCTCAAAGGACTATCACCACATCCTCTCTCCCTTCTCCTGCTAACTGTGTCAGTATTAACTGAGTAAAACCCTGCCCAGCCCCTCAGCCTTCGGCGCTGTCACGATGCCTCTCTGGTATCTCCGCAAATCTTCTTTCAAAGGCTCACTGGAAAAGTTGCAAGAAGTGCCAACTGCAAATGAAGGAGCCAACAAACATCAACATTCTGCAGGCCTTGGAGACAAAGAAATAAAGTGCTGCTGTCTCTTGTGACAGGCCACAAGCCTATTGTTAAATTAACACCACAGATCCGAGGGTCTTGTTCTTCCCCGTCGGGAGACTTGCTCCTATCAGAAATTATCTGAGTCCTGGTAACTGCCACGCACTTTGCTTTACCTTTTGCCTAGCTCTGTACAACTGTTGTGTAACACCTATTGGATATATTTCTGCAACTAATCAGTAATAACAAATAATGACCCTATGTGGAGTGGACTCTCTGTGTCCATACAATAAAGTGCCCAAGGGCTAGAAGCAACTTGAACAGTGTTCTAAGACTGGCCATTAAACAACACAATATGGGCACTACGTAAAAAACAGAGTTAGGGGATAAAAAGAGGACAAAGAGCCTTTATCAGCACATGTAAAGCATACCACACTCAGCAGCAATAATTGTAATGGAAAATTAAAGCCCATTGCAAGCCCCAAAGCATGCTGACAAACAGGCAAGAACAAGTGAAGATGGATCTTATATGGAAGAGGAAGAAACCACCAGTAAGGATGCTGTGATGGCTCCCTGCACCCCCACCCTAAACACAACAGCTGCCACTGACCTTAGGACTCAGTGGTGCAGAGGTAAAAAACGAAAATATCAGAGAGTTTGTGTGTATCTCCTTTTAACCTCATATAATTCTAAGCTATTGAAATTGGAATAACAATAGTTCTTTGATTAAACTAACAATAAATTCCTAGCTTTCCATATAAAGTGCTTGCTTTTGTCCATTCCTTTTACGAGTCAAAACCTCGTAATGACTCAACCAAACTTCTCCCAAGACTTCATTCTCCCCAAATCAAACATGCGTGTTTGTAAACCCAACGTAGAATTTGGCTCATTTTCCCTAAAGATTACAACAGAAAAAGCTCAAAGGTTTTTTGCCTCCTCAAAAATATGCACACTGTTAGCTAAACTTAGCTGGATGAATGGACAGCATTTAATCATGGTTCTTTTTCACATCACTCAATTTTTTTCTTCAAAACTGTCGAAGGAGCATCCAGCCAAATATTTTCAGTATCGTATTTCTCCTATCTTCATCTTACTCTTTTCAAAACTCACAAATACATTAACTTTTTCATTACTACAATTAATCAATAAACTAAAACCAAAGTTCGCTGCGGTTATACTTATGTTTTTCTGTTGTATAGAGAAAACTTTTATTTGTATAAATGTGGGCTAGTTATTAAAATTCTACTTATTATATGTTTTAAAACATACTATAAATGCAAAAATAAACCTAATGTACCAGGAACACACACAACCATTCCCATGTCACTTAAGCTGTACCTGCACTCTCTTTTCTTTTAAAAAAAGTTAGGTTTGAAATGCTGACTTTTTCCAAGCTGATGTTGCAGGTAACCTTCTCCTTGGTCTCCTTAATTTTCAAACTAAGCAACACCATAAGGTAAAACTTGTAAAAAATTCTGCTTATGCAGGACTATAAATCATATGAATCAGATTTAGACATTGATTTTTTCTCTCATTTGCATGCTCATACATCTGGTAAGGAAAAGGATAAGAGGAATCTTTTGGGTTCAATATTGTTCAGTTTTACACTGCCAAGAACTGGTTTTAGCCTTTGAAAGTACCAAATGTTCCGAAACAAAAGAATAAAGTTAGAGCCACATCCAGAACTCACGAGGCAAATATCATCTCTGTCTTTTATCCTTTCCATGTATAATGCTGAGGGCTATAAATTCAGAGCCCCTCCAAAATTAATGTTTGCAAATTCTCTACCTTAGAACAGTGAATAGTCCTTTCAGGGCTCCTGATCTGCAACCTGGTGCCAACCACTATGTGAGCTTGCAGAACATATTTGGTGATTAGAGTGAAGGAAAGCCTTACCTTTGCAAACTCATAGATCCAACCAATAAATAAGACATGAAAACATGAATCGTTCTCACTGTTACTCAGGAATCTTGAGAGGGTATCTATAAAAGTATGCTCAGTGCATGAACAGTTTAATACCGCCCATTCCATTAGATTTGCAACCATTGCACCTCCTTTTCTATGGAAAGACAGTGCTCCTCTGTCGTAAAAAGCCATAAGCAAAGGAAGCTCGGCAAGGGAAACTGACTGTGAGGAAAGCAAATGCAACAGAGATGAACGCGATGGCATTACTTGCAATGGTAAACCACACTTTTAATGTTAGAAGCATCAACTTGCCTGTGTTTTTTCATCAGACAAATAGAACAGAGTAATTAAAAATGTATCAACCATAGAGATGTCCTATTCTATTCAACAGACATTTAATAGTCCAGACTACTGTGTCTACCAATATTGCACATACCTCACAGTCTTTGTTATCACAACGCATGAACTGGACAGGAAGAAAAGTTTCAACATTAAGGAAGCAAACAAACAAACAAACACAGAACCAAGCAGCAATAGCAATACTACTCTCATTCTGTGGACTAGCGATCATTTTCAAGGAGAGGAAGAATGTCTGACACATTATAAGATTATTGAAAAAGCCAACTAACTGCCAAAAAAATATAAAAATAATACCAATATACTAGAAAGGAAATGGAAGAGATTAAATGCTCTGTTCCTGATGAGAAAACAAAAAAACAAACCACCAAAGAACTGTAAGGAAATCATACAAGTGTGCATTTGGAAAGAATTCACACATTCAATGATCCTTTTTCTCACTGCTGTTGTAAAGAAGAAAGTTCCTGCTCTCTCGCAAGGCCATTTAATTCTGGCATTGAGAATTTTACCCAACTTGCTAATTGCTTGGCAAAGATGTGAATGAAGACAGTTGAGAAAGACACCTAGATTAGACTAGACAACTAGATTAGACAATGAAGGATAGATGATGTGTGCTGTCTACACAGTTGGTTTCATTTCCACAGCTGAGGAGCCAGCTACTGGTGCTGAAGGAATTTCTGCAAAGCAGGTCTTAGCCTTCCCTTCATAATTTCCTCTTTAACAAGAGGGAGCTTTCAAGATTTCCAAAAATGACATTTTCTTACTGTGATGGCTGATGCCTCATCTTCCCACATGACCAGCAGCAGCTCCTAGCCCCTCCTCATCCCCTTCTCATCCCCTGCACCACTATCAGCCTGCCGAGATGCTCCAGCCAGGCAGAAAGGAAAGGATCAGGCTGACCAGGGACTGGACACCTCATCAGCATGAATAAAAAGGAGAAACTGAGGAAAAGGGGAAGGGAAAGGAAAGAACTAGAAATCTAAACAGAGTAAGATGCCAGGTAAAATATATAGAGAGACTGAGAAAATGAGAGTAAAACTACCACCAAACAGAGCTGTTGTAGCTGTCTGACAAGACGTCGATTTGGGTGCAATCCTCTGTTCTAATGAAATCTACACAAACATTGCATTTCAGGAAATTAGGACTAGTCAATTTATATCTAAATATAGAGTAGATATCCACTCTATAAAATATCTTTTTGAGAAATGCAGAGGTGAGATGAATGGCCCTGGATCAGATGTCATGTACTCATTATTTATTAAGTGAAGCACGAGTCTTTTACAATGTACTCTCAAGGGTATTTTAATAATGAAATTGAGCCCTACTTCAGAATGACCTTCAGACATGGCTTTATGCATATTTTCAATTCCTTTCAGCCAACATTCTCACCATGCAGTCACATAATAGCTATTCCAGCAAGGGAGCTGGATCACAGCATTCATTTATAGTAAATTGTTGATTTTTACATCATTAACCCATTAGTGTAGTCCAACAGAAAACAAAAATAACTGTAAATGAATTCTGCTTAGGAACATGTTTAAATACAGTATATTTGGAATACTGGAATATGTTCCTTTTTAAAATGTAAACTTTATTTAGTTGATGACTCATGTCTTTCTTCAAGTAAATGTGGGATAAAAGCACTTAGCTTCATGGACTACATTTTGACTTAAAGTTGAAAGAATTTCTTTCACTATTTAACATGCAGAAATTTGCTGCAGCCTACTTACAAACAAACAGACTTCTTTCACAGTCAGTGCAGGCTCATTTCTTTACCTGTATCTCCTATTTGCATACATACATTATACATATAATAAGTGCCTGCCTTGATAGACATTCTAAACTGATCAGAGTAATTTTAAAAAAATTTTAAAAGCCTATCTGCTAACTTCCTGCTTTAACTAGGCTAAATATAATGACTAAGCCAAGACTTGAATACAGAATTCATATTTCAATTTAAAGATTCAACAGTACACATGTTACTCAATGTTACTCAAAACTGGTTTTCTGCATATGCAGCCTACCTCCTCTCAGCTTAAGAGGAAGCAGGAGAGATTAGGGTCCATTTAATAGATAGCACTTTTATTTAAGTTCTAGAATGACGTTAAAATATATTTACCAAATTTGACCCTGAGAGGAATTAATAATTTAAATGTGGCATATGTGTTACTAAATAGATCTATTGAATTTTTTTTGTAATGAAACTGATCCAAGAAATTCACCTTTTAATGGGGCTGAAACCAGGTCTCAAAGCAGATACTGGGGGCAAGACAATGTCATTATGGGTCTCAGTACCATTCACTTACCATGCCAGCCTGAGCTGGCTTTTAGCAAGGATGTGAAATGTTTGAGCTACTGGTCAGGGAGTGCAAGCAATTTAAATGTTTTCTACCTCTAAAAGCAGACTGGAGGAGAATCTGGTGTTAAAATTTCACTTGGCCGTTCCGGAGGGGATACACTGAGGAAGGGTGTGTTGGGATTCAGAAGTAAACAGAAGGATCAGAAGCATCTGCATTATGGTTAAAGAAGATTTGAGAGATTTTATCCTCTCTGCCCCCTTCCAAAATGAAACAACTTTCTGCAAATACAGAGTGCCTTGGACAACGTGCAGTGAACCACAAGCAGTGGCTTACTGTGATGTTTTTAACTATATTTTCTGAAACACCACTGACCACCACACCCAGCAGTCTCTTCAATATAATAGTGATGGATGCAGTACAGCAGAGATTTTTACTGCTATAATACAGTCTTTAGCACCAATCATTTGGCCTTTTACAGCTAATTAGAGAAGCCTTACTCTCCACGCATGAAATTTCTTTGGATGTTATTCAACTCACTGCTAAATTTGACAGTGTTATGCAAGAACATGTGCGTCCCCCACCTCTGCAAAAGGTTTCTCTCACATGCATACTAGATACTGATTTCACACAGGGCCCAGCATTTGCTAAAGCTCTTTCTGTCCTCAGAGTAGCAAAAGCAACACACAGCAAGCAGCTACTCAACGTTTGCTAGAAGAAATAATACACTTAATTTGCTGAGTCTTCAACAATTTATCTTCCTTTTACTGTATCAAAGACCTCATACTTTACTAAAAATCTCAAACTTTATATATAAAATGCAAAGAATCAAAGTCAGAAGAAATACTGAATGTCCTGAAAAAGCTATTAGAAAATAACTTAAGGAGTTTTAATTAAGCAAAAATCTACAATAGTGAGAAGCAAAAAGTACTTTTTTAACATTTAGAATTCTGCAAAAATTTGAAAAAACTCTACAAAAAACATACTTTGACTCTCTGAAAATCAATACGTTTGACCAGATGGATCAATTGAATTTATATTCCTTGAACAGTATAAAGGGGTGCTCTTAGACCCTGATTAGCTGCTTAATTTAAAACTTAAATTCAAACAGTATGTTCTGAAGTGTCCCAAAATACTATAAGATATTATCTTCTATTTCCATTCAGAGTTCATCTACTAAAAAAGAGCATTAACAGATTTAACTGACTTGATAAGACCTTCTTCCACTTTTATCACCATCTAAACTTTCAGGTTGGCTCTGTAAGAAGACTGAAAAAAAAACCTGAAGCAAAAGAAACTAACTTAATTCCTTTATATAAATCAAGAAGAATGGTATGCAACCTGGGTCTCTCATCTATCTCTTAAATGCTTAGATATCTCTTCGCCCTGAATTGGAAGCGGGATCAGTACATGATTTTTTTTCCAGCTGTATCAATGCCACATAAACCCTTGTGTGTACTCTGTCATTTGATATCTTTTACTTCTACTTAAAATATTCAAAACAAAACAAATAGTTCTAACAGGGAAGAAAATTGCTTGTGGATTTTGACATGGAGGTTCCTGTGTTAGCTGTGGTTTATAGAAATGCCTGAAAAGAAATTATTGTATTGATGAAAATCACCACTCCTTTTTCAGATCTTTTTAAAAGAGCTAACTTTGTATTCTTTTATGATGTCTAGAGCTTGATGCTATAAGGATATACAGAATCTGAACAGACATCATAGCAGTATTGACATTGAATATTCTATATGAGCACCTAAATGAACTATCTCACAAAAAAAATACATGCTTTATGTACCACTTCAAATAAATGAATCAAGGACTTGAAGTTATTTTGGTTTGTATTGATATGTAAGAAACTTGACAGTATCAGTTATGCATCAATTTTTTAAATAGTTTTTCAGAAGAAGAAGTGTTTCTGTGTTGACAGTTAATAAAATTTATACTACTGATACACATACGATGAATTTTAGTTTCATGTAAACATCTGAGAACAAGACACAGTTATAGCATGTTTAATGGCCTTTCATCTCTGCAATTCCAGGCTCTCATAAAGGAGTGGGTATAGTTTATTACATGTAGTGTGGGGCATCTTTCATGTCAACAGATCACTGTGGTGAGAACTTCAAGTCAGCATTAAAACACATAGGGAGACTCTGTAGGAAGTCATGTACAAGAGCATTCATTCATGGTGTCTGGAATTAATGAACGCAGGTTCAAGAACCCAGTGTGAACAAAACTCAGAAAAAGCTGTCAGAAACTGTCTTTGTGCTGACATGAAAGATTCATACAGGATGGTATCTATATTATATGCTCCAGCTGTTGAATTATGGTTGTCTTCATTCCTGTCCTAGTGTGCAGCACTCCTGCAGTCACAGCAGAGAGCCTACAGCTCACGAATACGGTGGAATTGCTGCAACATATACTGAAGTTTAAGGAGAAAACGTAGTTTTACTTCTGGCTGTTGGAACACAACTATCCACCAGACTGCATTAGACAAAATTCCTACTGTATTTGCATGGGCATTCAGGAAGAAAGACTGAAACACGTAATTTTTGAGACCAAATTAAGACCTTCTCCATTCACAACAGAATGAAGCAGATAAAGCAGATACATTGCTTTATGACCCTTTATGTCTTGCTCATTTTCCTGGAATTAAGCAGCAAGTGTGTATCCATGTCCCTGTTCACATCTGACAGCTTCTGAAGGAAAGTCCTTAAGAGTAACCAATTCACTGGCAACTGGCAAACCAACACCCAACGGCATGTGCTGCTGTATCAGAAAATGGGATCAGCTGGAGGTTAAGAGCAAGATCCCAACTCACACAGGAGAAGCTGGATTTCTCAGCTAAAAAGGGTACACCCACTTTTCCAGCCTTGTGGTTTGGAGCACTCCCCATACCACAGCACAGTGCTGCCTATGAGGCTGCACCGTGCTCACTGGGCCTAAGCTGGCTTCAAAATAACCCTTCCAAAACAAATGAACTGAGCAGCTGCAGATGGAAACTTCTCAAAACAATGCTTTGGGCCAAAGCCACTGCCATGAAACTGTGCTGCCAGAGAGACACAGCACAGTCAAAGGGTGTGAGAGAAACACTGTCAAGTCTGAGAAATACAAGGTAGAAGTTGAATCTTTCAAACCTGCTCAAGAATGCCAATTCAAGAACAGATCCCTGGTTTTCCTTCCCACTGTATTTTCTTCAAGCTGAATCACAGAACAAGGCTGTGTGAGTCAATCCACACAGTGTCTATTCCTTCCAAAACACTTTTGCCCCCTTCACCCTTCCCTAACCTCCCCTTGTCCTCAGGCCTCTACCATAATCATGGGCTTCCAAGAAAAGCTCCTGGATTGAGAGCTTTCCTTGTTGATTTTACCCAGCACTGAGCCAAGACAAGCTCTTGCTCTGGAAGGCAAACAGCACGGATATAGATTACATGGTGATTTAACCTGGAGATTTTACGCTGAGTTTAAACCTAGGAGTAAGGAATATCTCCCTTTCTGAGGCACAAGGGTTTCATTAGAGTTGACACATGTACAGCCATGTACACCAGCACAGCTGTGTCTTCCTTCACCTCACAAGAGGAAAGCACCCATCTCCCCTGGCACAGGCTGCTGGAGTTATCGGGGTCCCCCAGGTCACTGCCAGCTGAGTGGGGGCAGCCAGCGAAAACACTCCTCTTCCTCATGTTCCTGTCAGGAAACGTCACATCCCTCTGCCTGCAGAAGGCAGCTCAAGCACTTGGAAGGCAGCTGGAGGAGGCAGGCCCTCACTCAACCCCAGCAGACCAGATCCACTGAACATGCCAGGGCTACTATAAAGGCAGCACAGTTGAGCACTTCCATGGTGGGTCTGTGTTATATCTCAATTGGATTAAACCACTAGGAAACACCACAGCCGAAGGCGAGGAAATGAGTGTTCTGTGAGTGAATCACGTGCCTCATTGCAAAAAGGGAATAAAGGGTCAAAGTAATGAGAGAGCTGGGATAAATGTAGTACGTTCCATTATAGCTCCTCTGGGAAGGATACGTTCATCTGTAATCTGACTGTTTCTAAAAGCCAGAAATAGATTTTCCTTTCCAATTCCTGCCATTTATTACTGCTGATTATTAAAAGCATTGTGCACAGCTGATTTACAAGATGGCAGGTTCCCAGCAGCACTTCTCATTTTCACTTCAGTGAGGAAGTGTTTCTCTTATGACTGACAGAGGTGATAGGGACACAGAGTAACCCCAGGTGCTTTGTGTTCACATGTTTTACCCCAACTGAAATATTAGAATCCAGTAACTTTTTAAAATTCATTTTCAAGTAATTGGCCAAATGGATGGAGCCAAAAAGCAGCAGGCGCATCTCTTCTCTCACTTCAACAATCTGACATCTCCAGTCAAAATAATCAAAGCAGCTGCAGTTTGATCCTTCATCTTCCCTTTCAAGTTGTTTTTTTCCCTTGGCTTTTCCTTCAGTCACTGAAAAAGGATGACTTGCAGTTCAATAACACAAGTATATTTGCACAACAAAACTCAAACCATGGGGTGCATCCCTGCTTTCCATACCTGTCAAATGCAGATTTTTTCAAAACACTGAAAATAAACCATCAGTGTTCAAACTGGATTCTGTATTCTAGATGTAAACAACAAATCACCTTGAAAATATGTATCTTATCTGGTAAGATTTCCAAAATGAGATTAAAGGGCAATCTCGCTGACATGTATTTAACTCACATATTTACATACCAACAAGCAAGAGGAAGTCTCACTTCTAAGAATAATTGAATGAGAAGTTCTTATTTTAATGTCAGTTATGAGAGGCAACCAATTGAATAAACTAAAAAGTAACATAACAATTACAGTATGCTAAAATGACCCAAATCTGGCCAGGGAGAATACTAAGAAAAATAAAGCTGGAGATAGTAAAGAAAAATGGGAGAAACCCTTGAATTCTCTGCAACAATATTAATCTGAATTTTCTGCACCATTCTACTGCTTGACATTGAAACATTTTTTAAAACAGGTACTGTTTGCAGGTCTTGCTAACAATAAAATTGGATTTAAATATCACCCTCTAGCTATTTAGCAAGGAGAAGAAAGCATTTAGAAAAATAACTCCAAGAAGTAATATTTCAGTGATTACTGTCTCATCTAAAGCTAGAGAATACCATTTAAACTTATATGTTAAGATTTAATATCAGATTCAATAAAAGTATTTGCTTGCTTGCTTACTTCTTATTAGAGCTGAGTTTGTTCAATCAAGTAAGTAAAAACAAAACGAGGTAGTTGTGAAAGTTATAGGAATAAACCCCACTGGCGACATTTCCATCACAAAAATAAAAGCAGAAGGGTGAATGGTTATCTATACTTTCACAAAGGATAAATGTCTGTTTAATCTTTGATGTTTTGTGGCAGCCTAAAATGCATCTCAGTGTATACATTTTACCTCAGGACTGATTATTTTAAAAGTATAAAACAGAGCATTTATCGTATTTAATTTGGGAATACAACCAAAGTGGTTATGAAATGCCAGAGGAAAATGTCAAAGCAGGATTGGAGGTTAATACACAGAGGAAGTGTTCTGAGCTTTCTGTAGGCTCCACAGGTGAATGTTAAGGGAAGTTTTTTTGCTCTAGGATATGCACTGGCTTTCTACAGAATATAGACAAAAAGATGGCAGGAACACATCCAGAAAATATCCGGAACATATCCAGAACACAAGCAGAAAAGCACCAGTGGGACGTCTCTGAATTTTCATTTTTAATTAATTTCTCTAGTACTCTGAATTATGCAGAATCTAGACATTCTTCAAGCAGAGTTTTGCACTTATAATGTTCCTAACCTGAGAACACAGAGTATCCTTCTCCCAGGTATTACAGGATTACTTCGAGTTCCTACTTACTTTTTTTAAGTTTTATACAGCCAGCAACTAGTTTATGTAACTAATATTAAATTTTCCAAAGGAAACACTTTAGAATTGGCATCTAATGTCAGTCTAATTTTGTATCAAAGCACTCTAATGCTACCTATAGTTAGAACTCCTTGGCATCTTGCATGTAATTTTATAAAACAAGTTGCAATTATGATGAAAAAAGAGATTATTTTTGAAGCTTCCTTCCATTTTTTTTCTGATAATATATAAAACCAAAACTATAGATACTTGTGGGTTTTATACTTCTTTCTTCCTGTTTTTTGGGAGGTTGGATTAGTGAGAAAGACAGGGATTCAGATCTTTGCCAAGGACTCAAGAACTGTGTCTGGAGGTTTGTTTTCACTGCAGATGACAAGTATTTCCCTGCATAATAATGCACATCAGCCAGGTGTCTGCTCTAACAGAAATCAGGTTAGCTCCTGAACTCATTGGAAAACAGTCCCCTCAGCACAGGAAGCAGAAAGCACAGGGCTTTGTTGTCCAAACAAATTTTTCTCCAACGCACTGTGCCACATCATGTGTGTCAGTGTGAGCTGGGGCACCTCTGCAAGGCGAGACACTTGTTGCCTGCACTGAAGTCCTTATTCCAACCCATTCCTGCTTCCAAAAATCCCATGACAGTCCACTACCAGCTCTGATCACAGGCTAACTTTGTTCTCTGACAAAACTTTTGTATTTTTGCACAAGTCAATATTTTGGAACAACCCTTCTCCCTGCGTACAAACTAATCATTTTACAACAGGAAGTTGTACAGCTGTAGAATATAAATGGCCAGTTCAAGTCACCAATGATAGTTATCTAACACATGCAGCCATACAGCCAAAGGTATATTCATATACACACAGGGATGTGCATATGGATATATATAACGTGTACATATGCATGTAAAAGCCCACACAGACATAATTACGTGTGCATGTCTTCTTTTAACAATTCCTTTCTGCTCGTGTTTACAGATTCACAGAATGTTGTAAGTTGGAAGGGACCCCAAGGGACCCACAAGGATCTTAAGGAAATGGCCCATTATTAGCACCATGCTCTGACCAACTGAACTGATCTCAGGGTCAGAGGTCAAGAACCACAGACATTTATATTCAAAGATCACAAACACTGTAACTACCTTTAACAATGGCTCGTGCCTTGAAATCCTATCTTCCCCTCTACATTTGAATCATTATTCCCTTTTAAGTAGAAAAACCATATGTTAACCATTAAGAAACCCATGGCATCTAATAGGTGGAGCAGCTGCAGATAAAAGTGAAGTTCTGGATTACAGTGTCTTGGATTACATTACTGTCTTGGCTGTTGGAAAAAGTAAATCCGACCCTATAAACCTCAAGAAAGTTAATTAACCAGGTCATATGTGTCTTAAGTGGAAATTACTTTGCTTAGAGCAACCAGCAGCATCAACCACTATCTAACACCATGAAAGTGCTCACCATTGTACCAGCCTGAGCAGCCTGCAAAGACATACCTTCATCCCTCCATTCCCATGCCACGCTCACTCCCCACCAGTCACAGAGAACATCCCCAAAGCCACTTCTCATCCTCTTGTATGACTCCCACGACACTCAGCAGCTTCTGCTGACCCCCATACGAGCATTTGGCTCAACATCCAGACGATCAGTCACCACCCCCAAGCCACAGGGAGGGCTGGCCTGAGCACACCTTATCTGCAGCTTATCTGCAGCTTGGCTCAGCAGCCACAGGTAGGATGCAGGCACATGAGGGTTCTGGAATCTCAGCTGTGACCTGCAGCAGAGGCTGATAGCTCACTGGTTGGGTGTGCCAGAGACCTGTGGGACGAGGAGCAGAAAAACATCCTGGCGAGGATGTTTGCACCTGGCTTATGACACCTACTTTACTTAAAATACTTCTTTCACACTGCTTTTAATAAAGAAGTTATTTAGTTTTACACAAAGTACCACTGGTACTTCTGCCCTTTATGTGGTACATTTAACCATACAGAAAAAGTCGGAACAAAGACATCCCATCAAGGGAGCAGGCTCGTGTGAAAGCAGCAGGTGAAAGAGCAGGCAGAAGAGCTGTGCTTGTCCTCAGAACCTCAGTATTGCGTCCATTCCTTGGAGACAATTTATCTCTTCTCCCTATTATTTGAAGAACTCCAGGATACTGAAGTGTCTATCTACAGTTAGGCATCTAAATGTAGGCTGTATTAATATCCCTGCACTCTTTTTTATCTACTCAGACCCAAGAAGCAGAAGAGGAAGTGCTACTTCATAAATATTTTCCCTCACCTGAATCACAGTATGAATGGGAGATGACAGATGTCTTCTAATTAGATATGGTACCGTCTCTGGGGCATTTGGTTCCAGGTTAATTGATACCCCACTGGAAGAAAGAATTCCAGCCCCCAAACAATGCAGCCCAGTGGTAAGAAGGGATAAATTGTTCAGGGAAATTAATCAATATAATGACAGGCATTAGTGTAGAATAAGTATATATACTCAAATTGAAGACAAAATAGATCAAGAATACAAACAAGAAAAACCTATAGGTCACAAAGAGTATAAAGGAAGCTGCTTCACATCCCAGTGTTACACTCCTAAGAAAAAAACAGCAGTAATTAATGAAGAAAATGAAGAAAAAGAGTATCTGTAACCTGATTTGAGCAGATTCAGTAATGCAGAACTCACCTGCAGCTAAGCAACAACCAGATTTGCAACTGTTCTTTGGGATCAACAACCCATTCTTTTTCCAGCTAGACCACTGTGCCAGCTCTCACATGATCCCAGCAACTATGACACACAACGTTAATGATCTAAATGATTACATGCAATAAAAATATTCTAAAACAAAAGGGCAAAAAAAGAAGAAATCAATGAAAAAAAATTACCAGACACAACACACAGTACTATCCTGTGTTGCTATAGCTTTGTGTGCTGTTCAGCAGCACCATGATGTTCTCGTAATTGAGAGAAAATAGAAAGAATCTCCATGAGGGAACAAGCTGACATAATACAAGGATGCACATCAAGGAGATGGGCACTTCTGGCCTGTCAAAAATGCTACTGCAGCTTCAGTAGATATACCTCAACTAGCTTTGCAGCTGCCTGCTAGCAGCATGGGGTCATTCCGAGGCTGTGAAACCTGTCTGCGAGTGAATAAATACTCAAATAACTAGTCTTGGCACACTGCACTGGGTAATTACATCTGACAATCTTTTTCATGCCCTCAGCCTCACAGAGCTGTGTAGGCATTATCCCAGCCTGCTACAAATTTCAAAGCTGTGGTCCCCAAACCATGCATGGAGGCAATGCATTACACTTAAGACATTGCATTATTACTCACAGTCACAAGCCATCACCACTAGTACAGCACATATCAAAAAAAGCAAAATGTGACAGCTTATATCATTGCCTCAGACCCAGCAAAGGGACATTTAGAATCAAAATTTCAGTGGTTTGCCATCTTAAGATAAAAATTATTTTAATGGCATTTAAAACTAGAACTACATATATTTTAAATTTTTTCAAACTCATAAAGGGATGCTAGCAACGGAGCATTAGGTGGAGTGCAAACAAAGCAGAGCTGAGGGGAATTTAGATTTCCTATTATGAACACAATTATTGACTTCTCAAAGGCCAAAAATCAGATCACTTCAAAAAGAAATTATCTGATTTTGATAGTCGTTTAAGAAGTTTTATGACCACAGGATGTTGAGAACAATCCTTAACAGAGAACAAAGAGCTGTCTCTCAGCCCCAGGTGAGAAACAGAACCTGAATTATTAACTGGCACTTCCAATACCCAATGTACTAGAAATAACTGGAAAAAAAATCATTTTCTAAAATGCTGAAAATATTCTATAGATCTCTGTTGAAAACTGTTTCTGAATAAGGAGCTCTAAAGCCATGGGAGGAAAAAAGGCAAAATCTAAAAATCTGAAGAGACTGAAGAGAAGAAAGAAGCTACTTTTGCAGAAGAGAATAAAGGTTTACAGAACATCTAATTATATCTCAGTCAAAAACTAGGTTCAAAACATATGAAGTGCTTGTGGCAAAACAAATCAATGGAATATTTGAATTGATTTTACCAGAGTTGGAGAAGGCCAAAAATTCCTGAAGTCTCCTTTCCCATGTACAAACTTTAGCTCAGTTAGTACTGGATTTAAAGTTCTCATCAATACTTCAGTTTTCCTTTGATCTCATCCCTCTCACTTGGTGTAATATTTTAAGGAATATTTAAATGAATACTTGCAAGGAATAGACAAAAAAAAAAATCTTTATTTATTATAATTTATTTTGAATCATCATCCTTCAAAACTAAAAAGCTTTTTTGACTGTAAAAACGACAATTTTTAAATTACTAGTGCTAACACAACTCATGACATTATTTTTTTGGTTTGTGACTGCTTAAGATTCATGTTTTTATGGAAATAAGAAACCCAGTAAAATAGCACTACAACCCCTTAGATTTGGATACTATCAGCATACCCTACCTGGCCACAACACAGGTCCTCTCTCTTTATCCTAGATTTAGCACATGCTATGATCTGTGAGGAGAATACTGAGGAAATCCTCAATGCCTTGAAATTTTTTTTTCCTATATAAAACCAACCAAACAAAAACAACAACAAAAAATCTCAGCCTTTTTGCAATTTTCTTGGTCAACTATTCTAATCAAGAATACTCCATCTCAGCTTCAAGCTTAACAGCTTCATTTCAGATCTGTTTCCTCCAGGAGCAGACACGGGCCAGCAGGTAGCCTCATCAGCTGCCTCTTAATTTTCTGTCCCTGGACGACTCCAAAGATGCGCCCGTGGCCCCACCTTCCTTACAGTAAGTCACATGCCAAAGTGAGTCAGCAAAATATGCTTAACCATTTTCCAGAGAACAAATGCTTGTATTAAATAAATAAATAAAAGTGGCCAGAATGTGCATTTCTTTACAAGTTTTTTGGCTTTTATTTTCCCTGTTTGGATAAGTATTAGAGATACATTCTGGCTTCATGTCACACAAACACTTAGACGCTATAAAAATCCGAATTTAAAAATCTTAAAATTGTCCTAACAATTTGGCATTGTGTTTTCTATCACTATATTTTTATCTTCAGTTTAAGGTGTTTTCCCTAGCTGTAACAAAGGAAAATGGATGTCATTAAACTGTTTTCATTAACTGCGTGAAACAGTTCAATAGTTTTTTATCTAACCTTAATTCACTATCATCTTTCCTCCACCACTGCATTATTCATGTATGTCACCCTCTTCTAATTCCTGTGACAAATATCATTGTAATGATTTTATTTAGGATCAACACTTCCTCTCACAAGAGGAAAAGGCAAAAGTTAAAGCAGCTCTGTCACTCGGTTCTGCCTGGAAGTCGGTCAGGGCAAAGGCGAGGCAGCCATGGGGAGCAGGCAGCAAACCTGCTGCCTGTGGCAGACAGGTCTGGGGGCTGACGCAGCCAGGAGGCACCACCAGCAGCCACTGCTTCATTAATTTTACTGTGTTTCAGGGAGGTGAAGGACTGAATCATCAACAAAGGCAAAAAAACACACCCTGTCATATCTCACATCTACTGAATTAGGCTTAATTCAAACACATTTTTAAACACTTATTTCAAACAAAAGCACCAATTGTACATAATATTTTATTTAATAGTATTAATTTAAATATTACGCTAGACTAAATATTACACTGTTACAGCATCTACATAAAACGATTTCCATACATTACAGCCTGGAATGACTTTTAACATTTGACTAGAGAAACAAAAGTGCTAAGCTAATTCCAGCCTTAATCTATTTAAAACAAAAAAAAAATTTAAATAACTAATTTTGTGTTTTCTATGGCTGGAATAACCCATTGTTACAGCAGGCATATTTTGGCAGTGCCTTTACTACTTTGACTATTCACAAGTTGTCTTACAGTTTCAGACGGTGTCAGACCTAGAGACTATATCTCATGCCAGCTGGAGTGGGAACATTGGTTTTATGTATAGAAATACAGCTTTTAGAAGTCAGGGTCTGCTAGCAGTTTCCCTACAAACTACAATGGCAGCTGTGCTAGAGGTCATGAATATTACATAAGGGCTGTCCATGTATTCAAGCCAGCATCAGTAAGCCAAATTCCCATAGCAACACTCGCATAGATTTACTCATTGCTAAGAGATGCATCAGTTCGGCAGCAAGCACTGCACTGCTACCCTGATTAGTCTGCAAGATACTCTTACTTCAACTCTTCTTTTAAAGATTGTGCATTCACTGATAAAATTCAAAACTTCACCTGAATTTCAGAGCAGCCCTTAACATCCTTCCCAGGAGCAAAAACTAGCAAAAACCACCCCTGATAAAACTGAAACTCCTGACTACAATCAGCAGTCTCTGAGATACAAGGCTGAAGGGAAGAAGTGACCTGCTTCTGTTGAGTTTCTGCTACACTGATCCCAGGACAGCAAGATCCAACTTCAAAGAGATGTTCAGCATCTCC
Organism: Edolisoma coerulescens; assembly: GCA_013397115.1. Classification (NCBI taxonomy): domain Eukaryota; kingdom Metazoa; phylum Chordata; class Aves; order Passeriformes; family Campephagidae; genus Edolisoma; species Edolisoma coerulescens. Next base: position 1,233,016 of record VWZW01002015.1, read on the forward strand.
TACACTTGGCACACTCCAGCAGCTCATTAAAAAGCTGCTGTAGGAGCTCTTATTAAATATCAGTTAACAATCACATTTAAAAAAAAAACATTTTTGGCTTCCCTATTCAGGTTTTCTGGCCCGATGAAGATGTCTGCTTGTGCATTATAGTACTGTATCATTTACAGAGCTGGTCCTCGCCACACGATCAGCTACAGAGCTCAGTGATCTGGACTCATGGATTTCTGAAGAGCCCTTGTGAAACAGGTGGCATAAATGGGCAGAGGTGAAGCTGGCAGTGGAGAATTAAATGGAATAGGAGAGGGAAAGGAGATAATGAATTAAAAAACAAGGCAAAATGGAGGAGAGGAGTCAGAGAGAAAGTGAGAGAAAAATGCAGATCAGGTAGATCTAAGGGGGCATTCTCAATGGTGTATTTAAATATATTAGAACGAAAACCAGATTTTGGAAAACAGTAATACATTTAAACCTGACAGATAGCATACAAACTGGAATGAAGTGATAAATGAATGATAATAAGATGAGCACAATTTTTACAGGTGCAATAATATTTAAAGATTTAGCACAGATGAAAAAGAAACAAGCTCATCACTTTCACTGCTAAAACCTTCACAGTCCTAAATGCATCTCATGGAAAATATATAAACACACAGCAAAAACCTAAAGCTCATTTAGTGTTTTTTTACTACATTGTCACTATCTGCCAGGAGTATGGAGAGAGGAGAAATCCTAAGAAGACCAACAGAAAATGACTCATGGGGTCTCTTAACACACAAACTGTAAAGAAAGTCAGTGAAGTCTTTAGGAAAAAAACACCCTTATTACAGATTCTCCCTATTTACATATGACTTGTAGGGACTGATTCCTCACTGAAGGGAGATGAACAGGATGTTTGAGGGCTTTTTTTTGACACTGTAAAAGCATTAAGTGCCCTAGCAATCCATGAGCAAACTTTCACGAACATCTTCGGTAAGAAACTCATAGCTTTGACCCTATACACTGCAACAAATGCTTATATTCAATAAAAGAAGAAATGTACACATTTAAATAAGAATGTTGTGAAATACATTAGTCACAAGCCTGTTACAGAAAACTGATTCTAAGTGATTTTTCATGGAGCATATGTTTTCAACTGCTGTCTGGAATGTTTATAGGAAATCTAATCTATATGTTAACTCATTAAAAGCATTTTATCACTAAAGGATGAGATGACAAAGAATCATGGAATGGTTTGGGTTAGAATGGATCTTAAAAATCATCCCGTTTCAACCCCTGCTTCAAAGCCGAGCATTTTACGAGTTTGTATCATGATACAACACCTTACCTTTGCTTTTTCCAGCTGTGCCTGGGCCTGTCGCTCTGCCTCTCTCCGCACTGCTTCCCTATCTTCTTCCAGAGATACATCTGAATCAGATGGACGGCTGGTGTAGGAGTCCGCCGAACCCTGCAAAAGAAAAGGAAAAATAATGTCACAAGTTCCTTTAATGTTAAAAAAAAAAAAA
>VWZW01002015.1:1234537-1399236 GCA_013397115.1 Edolisoma coerulescens
AAAAAAGTACAAGTGGTTAAGTGGTTATACACCTTGCCTTTTCTCTTACTTCTGTATCCCTGAAAAGAGACCAACTGCCCAAAAGGGAAATTCACTTAGAAGAAATTATGTCTAGGTAAGTGTTTTCTTCTGGAAACTTTCAAAAAGTGCAGGTGTCTCCTCCAGTGTTTTATTTCCTGCCCTATCCCTGCACTCTTATTTGTGTGCTTTTCAGCAAGCAGAGACAGTTTCTCTGTAGACTTACAGCACTGGTGCAGTGCAGGCTGAAGGACACACAGCAGCTTCAAGGATGGCTCCATAAAAATTAGAACGCTAAACAGTGACAGAAATAGCAAGCAAACAGACTTTCTATAATCAAAATGCAAATTTAGCATCAATAATTACCATTACACAATACCAGTGCTAAGAGATTTAACCTCTGCTATGCATTTTTATTTTAGGGCAGCTTCTTTACCTGACACACTTTCCCCATCGGAACTGCAAATGGCTCATATCCATCTCTGCCCCTCAGCAAAACATGCAAATGACCACAAATCAACTTCCAACTAATAAAACCCGTCTGGACTCAACACATGTCCCTGTATCACCACAATGGAAGCAGCCACAATGCCAGAACAGCTCTATAAATAATGACATCTCTGCTTTCCCTCTGCATCTCCCTGCATACAAAATAGAGTTCTGGTAATTCAATCAGAATGAAAACAACTGTCCTCTCCTCACCGCCTTTTTTTCTCTCCCTCTTTGCAATACATACAATATAAGGTGATAAGGAAAATGCAGGGCTTACACAGATATCAGAATTCTTCAGGCGTCCTCCTTTGGCTCTTTTCAGAAGCCTGATCCAGGTGGCCTTCATTAGCCAGACAGCTCAGTTACTGTCCGCAGCTGCAGCGCCCGGCACTGATCTCATAAAACATGTGCACACTGAGCACTGCAGAATCACAGCTCCTTTCCTATCCATGCTCTGCTCTGAGAGCCTTCCTTCTCTTCCCTCTGCCTTTCAAGCTTCCAGCCTCACTGTTTCCAAGTATTCTACTGCAATTAAATTCTCAAATTTTCTCATGCCAGTAGGAAAAAAAAAAAAATTTTTCAAAAAAAATCCCAAAAATCCACGCCACCTCCAAAAATCTCAACTTCAGTGATAAAAACATAAAATAAAACTGGCTTCATAAATATTGTGAGAGATGCTTCAGCTGATCATAAACTGAGATCAATCACAGAAAAATACCTAGGGCTTTTTCCTTTCTGTTTTGGGGGGCGGATTTGGCTGTTAAAAATAGTGCTTGTAAAAGAACCTTTTAAAATCCTGTGCAAAATGTATTCAGTGACATTTGCAAGTGCAAAGTTCATTTCATCTCTTCCTAGATTGGCTGGGGGTGGGGTAACAGGCTGTTCATACCACTGGGCATGCTCCATATGTGCAGCCTTTTACGCAGATGCTCACATCACACCGGGCTCTTAGCCTATGCCAAATTGCCATTTTACATCTCAAGGGTAAACAGCTGGAAAACACGAGGTCCCTGTGAAACTGCAAGAGCTGGTACAGCATCTCGTTCCCGTCATGGATGTCTGCTGCCAGCCACGTTTCCCTCGGATGCTTGGTTCTGTCACGGAGTGCTGCCCTCCGCTGCAAAGCGCTGAGCTCCACTCACAGCTCCCTTACAGAAACCAAAAATACGCCTGTTGAGTGGGAATTTAACCCCCTGGTTACTGCTTATATTTTTTCTGACAATAGCAGAGGAAAGAAGCAAAGAATAACTGCAACATACCACGTAACACATAAATATTAGATCCTAATATGACAAAAGCCAAACAAAACCTTAAATTTCACTATTCTGCTTTTTCAGAATCACCCTCTACCCTGTAATAAAGTGACATGGGAGGAACACACTAAGGCAGGTTTTCCTAGGGCGTCCACGATTTGCTGATGGACATGCAACAATCTAGGTGAAAGAGATCACTGTAGCTGACTGCAGCGCCCACCTCGATATAAACTCAGATTTACAAGAAAAACAGCGAATACACAGTGAGAAAACAGTGAGAACAGTATTCATGCATGTGTTGCAATATGTCAGCATATCCCAGGAATGATCGAATCCTGCCATGGTTTGTGTCTATATAACAATGAAATTGCCCATCACAAGTGATGCAGCAGCCTACATTTCACCATTATTAGAGCAAACAACAGTTGTTACTAAACTCACAGTTCAAAATAAAGCTAATTTTTAACTTTATAAATGGTTTACTCTTTTCTGTCCTGAAGGCCATAACAGTTTCAGCATAGAATTTAATAAGCTGTCTTTGAACTGACATAAAGAAAATTATTCTCCAAGGAATATTTTGCTTTTCAGGAGTTCAGATACATCTGCTAAGTTGCAGTGATTGTTCAAAACTAAAATGTCTCCCGAGCTACAGCAAAAGGAGCAGAAATCAAAATAAAATACACTCAAAGTTTATTGAATTTTTTAAAATATCTTGTCTATAAAGAAAATATACAGAGGCCCTGTAACCTCCCCAAAGCCTGTCAAATTTTGCTCTTCTTTAAAATTTCCCTTTGCCACAACTTCTGACACAGCTGCCAATGGAAATAGTGGGAAAAGATGACAATCAACAAGCAGACAGAAGTTTAGTGCAGAGTTTAGATCCAGTTATGGTTGACAGACCAGTGACCTGTGGACAAAACCACTGCTGTTATCACAGCACTAATGAAAGCTGAGACTGTGATGAGCTCCACCATAGAGTCCCAGCCCCCAGGACAGTCTGCGGTCCCTCAACACCAAATCCTCCTTGGAAAGGGCACATCCAAACCCTTCCCCACCAGCACTGCAGTTCCTTGGTGCCACTGTGCTGCCAGGAGGAACGGTGTCACAATCCAACCCCGAAGCAACACTACCTTTAAAGTAAGAGGAAAACAAACAAAGCAGCTATTAAGCCTGACAGGCAATCACACGACAGCGTGGGTGTTCGCTTTCTACAGCACTTCCATGGTGAGCACATCATATTTGACACTGACCAAGTGGCATAGCATCACTTTTACTATCCTTCATTCTGCTGTCCACAAGGGATGGTACTTAACTGGTCCTCACCCTATAGAAAAAGTCATGAAGCACAGTAACATTATTCTTATCTCCCCTAATGGGGAAAAATGCCTTTTGGGTCCGGGTAGAATTGCTAAAATTTGAATTTCATCTTTCAGGCCACAGAGATCATATACAATGCTTGTCATGTCTTGTGTTGGCCACAGTCCCAACACACTTCCAAAAAATCAGAGTGATTCTATTTATTTTAATTACATTGACAAATTGCATTATTCAAACTCAGTATTACATTTATTTTCCCTGTGGTACAAACCTGGTCATGTAAATTTTCTGTGGAAAGGGAAAGCTTGCTTTTTGAATATGGAAAAAAATCACAGCAGGATAATCCAGGAGAAGGAGGAGCATACAGTTACATGTAATTAGTTGTGTAAACTTCTGAGTATTTTTATATGAGCTAAGAATGCATTCAATCACATTAAGATGAAAAAAAAATTAAACCTATACAAAAACTATGATGAAACTATAATAGAAATACCTCGACTATTCAAAAAAATAGTGACAAGTGGATGTCATTCCTGACAACCAAGGAAACTACATTTCCTCCCTGGGTTACTGAAGTTGTTTTGGGTTACTCTGGAGAACAGTAAAAATCTTTTTACAAGAGCTCCTGAAATTCAGCCTTTGTGAAATTCTTCATGCCTCCATCTCCTTCCACTGCAATATGGAAGAGTTGCGGTAATATCTGTATGTAATATATGTTACTGCAGCCCCCAATTCCTCATCTTTCATGGGAAACTGTCTAGTAAAAGTGAGATCATTCATGTTAATAATTACTCCATCTGTTTATTCTTCTTTTTATTTTCTTCCTTATTTGTCAGGTCTGCAAGCCCAGTGTATTTGAAAAACAAATTCTTGTTTTAATAACATGCTTGACAAATATTTACCAATGATCTTACCACTTATCATGTTAGAGTAGCTTCTATGAGCTACTCTCATAGTGCAAACTCATACTTTTCACACTGCTAGTGGTCATATGTGATTATATTTGAGCTCCTTTTCCTTGAAGACCATAAATGGCTGATGTTTTTAGTATTGTAGAAGTGTGTCATCTTCAGGAAACTGGGTCCACCAAGTAAAAGGGTTTTTTTTATTATTTCTGTTTACTTGCAGGTAGAAAATATTTAGGTAAATTAGGTAGTGCCTCTAGAGCTCTTATTTTTCTTGTTAGTTTTCTGTACCCATGCTTAACATTCATCAGTACAGTTGGAGCTTAAGTACAGATTTTGACTGATAAATTCTCACTGTGTTAATACAGCCATCATTACTCTCACCAATTCAGCCGTGCCCTTTATATTGTGTTTTTCCCTTAAAAAATAAAAGCAATCTGAATACCATGACTAACTTAAACAGGGTAATCCCCTTAGGAATTAGATATCATTAGAACAGATAATTTTCCAGATTACTGAAAATTCTCAAGTAGTTCTCTTCTTAGAAAGATCAAACAAGTTCCTTCAAGTAAAGACTTTTCACATTATTATTTATTAAATGAAGGCATGAAGCAGTAAGCAAACATGCATTGAGATTTTACTGGAAATAAAGAAATATATGTTACTGCACACATACATAAAACCCTTCATTTATAACAGTGGGGTCTTCTCTGAGATATATATTTCATAGTTTCATTCACTTGATGCTAATGAGACTTTTAAATCCAAAAGGAGAAATACCTTTATGTCTTCATTTGATTAATACTTTGAATATGGAAAGCTCAGGCCTCACTGTGCCAATAAGAGGAACAAATAATTTCAATATTCAGAATTTATAGAGATATTGTTAACTGCTTATGTTCTTATCCTGTAGCAGTAGTAAGAATGGCATCACACATCCCACTAGGACATGATTTGAGATGGTATCCTATGTCCTGGTGATGTGCAACTCCTTGTTTGCTATGAACCACAGGAAAAAAAAAAGAGTTATTTCCATAAAATGTTTATTTTGCTTAAAATCTTTTAAAATTGATTCAGAACAAAGGCAAAATGTGAAATGTCAAAGTTTAGCATGAAGTGAAACTGTTGAAATTGGCACATCATAATATGCTAACAGGGAATACAGATGGTCATTTTGTCCTAAACTGATCAACCTGAAAAATATGAGCTACAATCAGAAGTCAGAATCACTCCCACAAATGCACCATGAGTAGAGGGAACCTCAGTTTGGCAGAGGGACCACCAGTGGTGAACGTGAAAATTTCTTATTGATGAAGTTTTCTCCAGATGTCTAAATAACATCATTATTTTGAATTATATTAAAGAAAACACAAAATGCTGCTCTGAGAATGCTATATAATATTAGTTGGATGTTAATTATTTGAGGGTAGAATTTCTAGAAAGACCAAATTTAATTCAATTAATTGTTTGCAAGGTATATTTGAAGTGTACAACAACCTGAAGAAATATCATTTAGCAAAGGAAAAAGGAGAGTCCATGTTTTCATTAAGGCAATATCAAGCAGGAAGTGTTAATTCCTTGTGTAATGGCCATGGATGCTTCACAACCTGGCAAAGTCTAGTCCTGATGTCCTCCCTGGTTCTTGGCATGGACCCTGCAGTGCAGTGCCACAAAATTCACATGTAAATAGACAATTACTATCCAAGGAGGGCTACCGGCTCCTACAGTAGGCATTGAAATACTCTGCCATGTTTACATTTAAAAAACAATCCGAATGTTGATTAGAATGGTTTTGTTGTTCTTTAAAGCTAGCGTGGAATTGCTATGGCATCTACAGCCATGGGGGATGTTCAAATTGCTGGACTGAGATTTTAGAACAGCTGGGAGCTTTAGGGTAGCAATGTGATTAAAAAGGAGATTATATAGGAAATCAGTCTTCTCTTTACCCTTAACATGACTTTGGCAAGCTTGATCGCAGTACCCAGCTCGCCATTAACAGGCTTGCGAGGCGCTAATCCAATCAACAGCTGCCTGAAAGCAGAGTTTTTTGAAATAGCTCTTAGGTTTGCAAAAGACAAGATTTTGGCATTCAGGAACCGGGTAAACAACTGTACCAGGTATTTTATCAGGAAAAATCAAAACAACAAAAACCCAAATAACCCCCCCACACCAAACTAACCCACACATTTGCACTCACATTTCATGATATTAGCCTAAATGTTTGCTTCTATGTTGTTTCACTAGGAAAAAGTGGAATGGGTAGGTATTTTTAGAGAATGATGGTCTTTTCATGGCAACTCCTCAGAAAATCTTTGAAAATATGCAAAGAGGCAGCTCCAGAGCTCAGCATAGTTAGCAAACAGAGCCCCCATAGTCAGAGCTAAACTTTTCCCAAATCTGTGGGATGCTCTAGTGTGTTAGTTTACCTGGTTTTTTTCAAAAAACATCTAAGATGGAAAACTCCTTGAGACCATATTGTGCTAGGCACTGCACAGTCACAAAGTGAATGACAAACACTGCCTAAACGAGCTTGCAATCTAAAGGCCGAGAGAATATGAGCAGAAAAATACAACAAAGGGTAACAAAGGGATCAAGGTAGCAATGCAATAGAAAATAAAGCATTTTTAAATATTCAATACCAGCATTATGACTCATCCCTTGCATAACCACAGTGGGTTGTTCTTTAAGTAAGTTTCCTATATGTATTATGGCAGAGATTAGTTCTGTGAAAGCCTCTGAAGGAGGATAATCTGGTAGCTCTGTGTATTCTGACAGAGAGATTCTCACATTTATGAAATAAGAGAGGGCTTTTGAGGAAGAGGGCAATGACAGAAATAGAAGGCAGTCTCCAAATTCATTTAAAAAAAAAGCTTTATCAATAATATAATCACATCATTGAGAACTTTAAAAAACAAAACAAAAAAATCCCACAAATTAAAGGAAAAGAAATGGAATTTGATGTTTTGATTGGATCTAGAGAATGGCATTAAACTATTAATGATTTTGAGCTATAGAGAAAAGTCACAGCGAAGACAGAACTAAGATGTTGCCAGTGGAATAACTTGGAGACAGGTGTCAAAGGAAGAAAAATACACCAAGGAAATGATTGCAAGTGGCATGAACCTAAATCATCTCACTTTTGTCTCAAACTGTCAGCACACACATGGATATTAACACAGATTGATTGACTCATAGTAACTTTTGAAAACTCTGGTAACTTGATTATATGTTTAGGACCTTAGGTAAAGGTAAATCAGACTTATTAGTAACAACAAGCTAACCTGTGGTGCTGTTTACTGGGGCAGAAGGGGCTTAAAAATTAAAGGTTATAAGGAAAAATGGAAATATAACTTTTGACTGTATTTATTAATAAGCAGCCAATATCATGAAGGAAGGATTTTAAATTGCAGAAAGACAACTCAGAAAAAAAATAAATTTAAAATATAAAATGCTATGTGTTGATGTAAGAGTACAGACAAAGACAAAGATTGGGTAAGCCACGAAATTAAAACTGGACAGTAAAAAAGAGGAAAAATGGAAAACACATCTGGGATGTCAACAAGAAAACAGAAAGCTAGAAAAGGAAAGAATTTGCAGGAAAGCATGGCAACCATCATCCCAATTTGTCTCAGCTCAGTTAAAAGTGCCAATTTAGATTCTGTGTTCCAGATCGTCAGTATATTTTTATCTGGGATTTTGGTTCAAGTCATTAAGATTTTCTGCATACTTAAAAATAACTTCCTTGAAAATTCAACATGAAATTCTGTTACCAGTGGAGAATTCTGAAGAGAAAAAAAATATTTTCCTTGAATTTTATCTTTTATCTCCATACATACAAGCCCTACCTGGTTTTCAAATGTAACATTTTTAATCTACTCCAGATAAAAAATGGAAGGTTTGGGAGCTTGCTTTCTTGTTTGTTTTTTACCTTGTTAAAAATGTTGATATTAAGCATATACAATGAATTCTTCTGTATTTTACTATTTCACAGAATCATAAAACAACCTGGGTTAAAAGGGAGCCAAGGATCATCAAGTCCAACTCCTGGTCCTGCAAGGGATCATCCCCAAGAATCACACCATGTGTTTGTGAGCATTTTCCAAACTCTTCTTGAACTCTGTCAGGCTTGGTGCTGTGACCACTTCCCTGGGGAGCCTGTTCCAGTGCCCAACCCCCCTCTGGGGGAAGACCTTTTCCTAATATCCAACCTTACCTTCCCCTGACTCAGCTTCACGGCATTGCCTTGGGTCTGTTACTGGGCGTGACAGTGAAAAGATCGGTGTCTGCCCCTCTGCTTCCTCTGTCAAGGAAATTGTAATTGCAATGAAGTCTCACCTCAGTCTCCTCCAGGCTGAACAGGTGAACAGCTGTTCCTCAAACTGCTTCTCCTCAAGGCCCTTCACCATCCTTGTTGCCCTCTTTTAGACACTCTCTAATAGCTTTATATCTTTTTTATATTGTGGCGCCCAGAACTGCCCCCAGCACTTGAGGTGAGGCCGCCCCAGTGCAGAGCAGAGCGGGACAATCCCTCCCTTGCCCGGCTGGTGATGCTGTCCCTGATGCCCCCCAGGACCCGCTTGGCCCTCCCGGCTGCCAGGGCACTGCTGGCTCGTGTTCAACTTGCCATCGACCAGGACCCCCAGGTCCCTCTCCACAGGGCTGCTCTCCAGCCTCTCATTCCCCAGTCTGTCCGTACATCCAGGGTTGTCCCATCCCAGGTGCAGAATCTGGCACTCGCCCTTCTTAATCTGCACATGATTGGTGATTGCTCAGTCCTTTAATTTATCAACATCTCTCTGTAGGGCATCTCTGCCTTCAAGGGAGCCAACAGCTCATCCCAATTCAGTGTCATCACCAAACTTATTCAATGTATCAGTATGTCCTGGGTCCAAGTCATTGATGAAGCTGTTGAAGACCAGAGGGCTGAGGTTGGAGCCCTGTGGAACCGCACTCGTGACAGGTCCCCAGTCTGATGTCACCCCACTCACTGTGACCCTTTGTGCCCAACCCATGAGCCAGTTGCTCACCCACCACATGATGTGTTTACCCAGCTGCGAGCTGGACATCTTGTGCAGAAGGACACTGTGAGAGACAGCATTGAGAGCTTTACTGAAATCCAAAAATCTCATTACATCAACTGGCTCCCCTTGATCAACTGGGTGGATTATATTGTCGTGAAAGGAAAATAAGTCTGTCAAGCAGGACCTTCCCCTCAAGAAGCAGTCTGGCTGTGACCAACGACTGCATTGTCTTTCAGGTGGTTTTCAGTAACTCCCAGAACAATATTCTCCATAATCTTACCAGTTGCTGAAGTGAGACTGACAGGCCTGTAATTTTCAGGGTCATCCCTCTTGCCCTTCTTGAAAATGGGTACATTTTACAGCTTCCACTCAACTGAGACCTCTCTGGTTCACCAAGACTGTTCAAAAATCATTGAGAGAGTCTTGCAATGACATCAGCCAGCTGTTTGAGTACTCTTGGGTGAGTCTCATCAAGCTTCACAGACTGATAGGCAGCAAATCCTGCACAAATTTGTGGCTGACAGGGAGTTTATCATTCTCACAGTCATGGTCCACCTATGCTCAGGGCTCTGGGACCCCCAAAGCCCATTGTCAATGTTGAAGCAAAGAAAGCGTTAAACATCTCTGGTTTTCCTGTGTTCCTGTTTGTGAGGTGACCATCCTCATCAAGTAACGGGTCAATGTTATTACTGGATTGACTTTTTAAAAACACATTTTATTGTCTCCCACAGCACTGGGTGGCTTCAAGTCTAATTGAGCTTCAGCCACATGAGTTTTCTCCCTACAGTGGCGATCACCGTCTCTATACATAGTCATCCCATGTCACCTGACCTTTCTTCCACTGGCTTTTTTTGCCTTAGCTCCAGAAGAAGATCCTGCTCAGCCAAGCCAGCCATCTGCCTTGCCTGCTGGACCTCTGACATTTTGAAATTGCCCGCTCCTGTGCCCTTAGGAGGTGGTGTCAAAAGAGCAACCAGCACTGATGGACCCCAACATCTTCAAAAGCTTTTTCCCAGGGAGCCTTACTCGCCAGTTCCCTGAGCAGCCTGAGGTGTAGTCTCCTCACATCCAGGGTTGAAACTTTGCTGGCAGTTTTCCTCCTGTCACCAGAGATTTTAAACTCAACTGCTTCATGGTCTCTGTCAGCAAAAAGGCCACCAATCACCACTTCATGAGATCCTCTTGTAAGCAAGCATCAAATCAAGGAGGTCATCTTTCCCAGCCACCTCCCTTAGTACCTGTACCATGAAGTTAACATCCAGGTGTTTTAGGAATCTTCTAGACCTGTTTTTGCTAGCTTTGTAGTGATCCTCGTTAACATTTGGCAAGTTGAAGTCCCTCATAAGGACAAGGATGGATGATTTAGAACAATCCCTTAATTCCTTAAAGAATAATTCATCAGTGTCATCATCCTAGCTGAGTGGCCTATAAAAGACTCCCACGATGACATCTGCTTTATTTGTCTCTTAATCCTTACCCAGAGGCTCTCAGCTGTGCCAATGACAACTTCAAGTTCCAGCACTCAAACTTTGTCAGCTTTCAAAGGTAACAACTGCTTTTATACATATTTTTGCTTGCTACCCTTCATTTTTACGCCATAAATACAGTTTTCATCTGTTTAAACAACTATCCTTTTTGCCATCTCTTAATGAGTTAGTCTGACAATCTGAAGAAACCGCTGTCATACACTAGTTATCTACTGATATGTTTATTTTCCAGATCATCATCTGCTACTGAAATTTTGATTTTCTAGTCCTGATCTCTTGTTAACAGCAATAAATGGCTGTCATGACATAAAACACTGCCATTTTCTCACTGCTTAGATTAGGAGAGGTTTTCTTACCAACACCTTTGCTAAACTGTGCACATGAAGACTAAGGAATTAATTAAATTTCCCTTACCCAGGCTCACTGAAAGCTCAAGCCTGTAAAACAGAGGTTTGTTTGTGATTCAGCCCAGGCGTCTCTTGCAGACACAATGACCCTTTAAGCATCTGCAGCCTTCCTCACTGCCAGAAACACCAAGTGAGCAGTCTTGCACTGCATGGCATCATTTATTTCAGGATATAAACACTACAAAAAATACACACATCCTCATCAATGGGCTAAATCTAAACCCAGTTTCCAAGACTGTCAAAGCCACGAGTCCTTGTGGTTTCAGGTGTTAGTCCTTTGCTTTGGTCTTCATCCTCATAGACTCCTTGAAAAATATCAGGACTGTTTCTTTATACCCATTATCTTTCCACCAGGTCTAGCATAAAACAAAGCAAACTACTTGGCATTTTACCAAGAGGATGAGGCTCCTTTCACTATTTACACATTACAATTATTCTCATCTGATTTCAAGAATACAACAGTCTGCAATACTTTACATCAATGAAAATATCTCTGGAAAGGCCTTTTGTCCCTCTTGTCTATCACCTATCAAAATAATCTTGAATAATTCCCTTTCTGCAGCATATATTTCCATAGTTTTTGTTCTAAACCAAAAATACACCAGTTAATGTATAGATTGCAGGATGTCCACATCCATTGGCTCATTTAGTTTTGTCTCTAAAAGCCACCTGACCACACAGAGTAGATGAGGGTATCAAGCTAAAGGAAGCACTACATGCCTGATTCTCCCATCCCAATCTGTGTGGCTGTCACTGCTTGCACAGCTCCACCAGCTGTCCTCTGAAAGAAGGAGAGTGAGACAGAGTTTCTGATTCTTACTCTGCTCATTTTTAGAGCACTATCCCCATCTCTTTACTAAGAAATAAGACTGAAGTCTCTGTATGTTACTGTTTTCCATCTGCAGGGCAACACAAGAATGTGAAGAGTATATACAATACTTGTTTACAACAAAATAGTAAAAGTTTCTAGGAAACCATCTGATAGTATATAATATACAATATTGAATAAACCTAAATGTATTTTCTCATACACAAAACAGATCTCGTACTATAGATTTATATTACACAAGAAATAAGATTGCTTAAATAAAGATGGGAGGGTTAAAAGAGCAGTGTATATTTTAGGCAATGTGGAAGCAGAAATGTGCTTGCTGCTGAAGAGGGTGCTAATGATTAGATGCTAACCTGAAGGAAATAAAATATAAATTAATTTCAAAAGAAAAATTCAACTAAATCATAAAAGCAGCAAATGGTGCGGTGAACTTTTATAACTCAGTGTTGGAATATTTTTTGTGTTCTGGGACATTCAAAGGTTAGAAAAGTACAACAGATATTTTCCAGAATAACAACTGAACTCAGGTTTCTAAAATTATTGTAACCTAGAAGACCAAGAATTTTGTGTTTTTCAGACATAAGAGAAACATCAGGAACATTCTTTCTGATTCAGAACAGACTTTGCCTGGGTCAGGAGAGCACATTACATCATATCCCTCACTGAGCCATTTCCTCTTCTAGAGGATACACCAAATTTTGGACCACTGGTTGTTCTTTCATGTATTGTTGCAATACTGAATACTGGCAGAAAATACATTTGATCGCCCTGCCATCTACACCTCTGATGAGCGTAGCTCCTTGCTTTTGATAACCTCCTTGTAGATGCTGAGGGATCTGGACTCCAGGCTGTGCAAGCCCCATTCCCTCAGGCTGTATCTGCAAGTCAAGTGATCCAGTCCCAACCATTCTGAGAGCCCTTCACTGAGTCCTCTCTGATTAATCCACATCTTTCTCCTGTTGGGGCACCAAAACTGGTCAAGGTAAAGCAGCTATGTTCTACTGAATGCTGTGATCATCTCCCTGGATACAGTGCCTGTACTCCTTTTCATACAGTAATCAGGAGTTTGGGATTTCAAAAGAATTTGCAACTGGAAATATAGACTTCTTCTCAAAAAAGAGACAACATACACCTTGGGCAAACCTTCCCTTTTGGATTTGCTATGCAATAGTCAACTTGTTCAAATATTTTAAGGTAAGCAATACCTCACATTGTTGTAAAGCAACATTATTAATATGCCACCAGGATCAATCAACTTTGTAAAATCCCTCAGATAAAGAGATTTCTTCCAACACAACCCTAGCAAGTTTCTGACTACAAGTGAGTCTCCCGCACCTGCAATGATGAACGACAGAAGAATGGAAATTCCAGTTCTGCAAGTCTTAAGGTCTCAAAACATGTTGTGCTAACTCTCATCAAAGAAATACAAACAAGCTTATGTCATCCCTGAAAATTTGTTTTCTTCAGGAACTGCACTGGCTAGAGCCTGCTTTTTCCTCTCTGATCCATGGTTTGGAAATGAAATTAATTTTCTCCTTAAACTCATGTGGCTATGCTCAGTCAAAAGTAATATTTCTTCCAGTTTACAAGGGAATCAGTTTCTGCTTGAGGAATTACCACCCAAACGTATCAGCTGTACTTCTGCTGCTATCACTGCTGGATTCCTGCTGCGGGACAGAAATATGACAAAGATGGCTCTGAGATTGCCGCTCTGCTGTGCTAATTAGGAAGGCAACTCATACTTGGATTAGAGTTCTAAAGATAAAGAGAGTGAACAAGAAGCAGCCAGAAGTAGGCAGGTAGATGATGGGCATCATTCATATTACCCAGAGGAGGAGCACCATGACAAAGTAGCAAAGAAGGACAAAACTTCAAGAGGAGAAATATCAGGGTAATATGAGAGAAATATGAGAGACTATTTCAAGCATCTAAGCGATGGATGGCAGGCAAATGAGCATTCCTGAACTTTTGCTAGCTCTTGCCACTCCAGTTTAGCAGCAGAGATCACAAAAGCAGAAAGGTATCTTTTCTAGGATGAAAAATACTGCATAAAAATACCATGAAACAAACAAAAAAATACCTCTATGTTATTTGTGCTTCTTTGCCTGGCATGACAGGGAGAGTTTGTAAGCTACTATCTTCCTTTTGATTTTTTTTAACAATACACATTTTTATAACATTTAGTCACCTCTGTATGCTATGAAGCTTTACATTAAAGCCAGCCAAAAAATACCCAGAAGTTCTAGGCTTCTTACTTGAAGCACACAGGCAGAAAGCTAATTCCACATCAGTTTCTTCTCTGCTTACAAGCACTCAACAGGCACTCTGTGTTCACCCTGCTTTACGTGAAGTCAGTCCCCAAAGTTTGCATGGGCAGACAAAAATTTGAAGAATTTTGGCTAAAGAAACCCAAGATGCATCACCTTTCCTAGGTCACACCTATGGCCCACTCAGTAGATGGTATATGCACTGCCATGCCACAATTCAAATACATTTGTACTCAAAACCCCTCAAAGATTCTCGAGACACAGTGCTAGATTCCCTGGTCAGGTAAAAGTCAGAAGTCACCACTAAATTCAAGATGGGATTTTTCACACTTTAAGAAATCCTCCTGGCTCTCAGTATTAGGCCAGCTAAACACCATTTTGGAGAAAAAAAAAAGTTATTTGGTATCTTATTTATTATCTTTCTTTTTTAATTTTACATTTATTCTTAACTGATTTCAATTAGGCTGAAACACTTATTACAAAACGCTGAAAACTTTCATTTAAGTAAACCAGAATCTCACTCTAGATTTGCACTGATCTCCTTCCATTATTCCTTCTGTAATAGTTATTCCATCTATGATCAGCAGTAATTTATACAGTTAGCATCTCCCTTCCTGTTCAAAGTTTTTAGGTTTACAATGCTTCAAAAAAGAATCGGGGCTTATTGTTTCTTTCATCATGCAGAAGAAAAGGAAATCTTTGTTGCTGATGTTGGCACGGTAACACAAGTGTGCTCTTTTATAACCTCTCATGTTTTGTCAGTTGTCTGCAGACTTGGATCTTTTCATGATTTGAAAAGGTGTCAGTATTTTTTATTCCTCTTAATTTTCAAAATAATCATAACCTATGATCTCCATAGCAGGTCCTTCTTGTTTCCTCTCTTGATTATTCTAAAACAGACCTTATTTAAATTGAATAGCATTGCCTTCACATCATAAAATCTACCAGAGAAGTGCAGGGACAACACTTTCAACTGTTACAAGTCAAGCTGATCCACAAAACACATTGTGTAACTGGCAGGACTAATCTCTCCCACCACACTGACAGACACAGATGTCCAGGTTTATTTAAAATAACCGTAAGCGAAACAGCACAGTTCACAGTGTTTGGATTTTTTTAAAATGTATGCATTTTACTGGGAGGCATTTGATTACAGGAATATCTCAAATTTTATTCCTGTGGTGACAAGGCAAAAAATAGATATAGGAAATGGTAGCAGTTCAATTATGTTTTCTCCCTCAGCACACCAGGACAGTCCCATCCAGACCATTTCCCACATGTTCTTGCCTGAAAATTCCACTGAACCTCTGGATCCAAAGTGATGAGAACATTGGTTTGTACTAAAAAGACATGGCTGAACTGAATTATTCATTTTTTCCTAACAAATCTATGTTCCTGGCAGGAAAGGAGGGGGATAACATTCACACATGCATAGGAAAACTCTTAGAAGGCAAAGCAGTGTAAGTTATCAGGAATAGGTGTATGTGGGGGGTATTTAAAAGAAAAAAAGCATTTTCTCACTGTCAAGTTCAAGTGAAACGTCAATCAGCAAAATCAAAATTTCACATATGGTACTAGGGTCTTGTACAGGGAACCTTATGATTTCACTTAAGCATTTCTGAAGGCCACCCATGTTCTTGCCAGGATGTCTATAATGAATAACAGAATTACAGCAAACAATAAGAATTATTCCATTTTAGAAGGAATTAAGGGAAACAGAACACAACTTTCTTAAGTATATGGGATAAACCACAATGTGATACATATGATAAATTGACTATATTTGAGCAAAAATCTAATGCCTCTTTCATATCTCACTTTATAGATATTATTCCCATGTTTACATGGAATCCAGATGAACACAAAAGAATCCCAGTGAATTAGAGATTAAAGGCTTAAAATTTCAGAATTATACTGTGCATCCTTCAGTAATGGGAACTAAAGCAAGGGCAACTGCTGGACACGATGGAAATTTCTAAGAGTGAGTTTCGACTTATGATGTAAAAAACATGGGAATTTCTCCTTTGTGCCCTGAAGATTTTTATGTAGCTGCATTCTCTCAATGAAATCACAGAAAAAAAAGAGTAGACTGGTGAGAGGACATGTGGAAGAAAGGACATCTAGTCCAACCTCCTGCTCAATAATACCATACTCAAAGCCACAGCAGATTACTCAGGGCCTTGTCTAGTTGAGTTTTGACAATCTCCATGGATTAAAATTTTGCAAATTTACAATGAGTTTTAGTTTTTAATCTCCTACACCAGAGAAGACAGTAAAGAAATACTAAGAGTAATTATCGTCTTAGGATAATAAACTTTGAAGTTTGACATTTAGCCTCCAAAATTAGCCTGCTGAGTTGCCTCCACAAGCAGATAGAAACAAGTCTATGAAGTTAAGCACAAAGTCAATTTTAGTAAAGCCCATTTCTGCACATATAATAAACTTCAATTACCTCCAGTGAAGAAAAAACTAAGTTTGTCATTTCCTTTCAGGCCAATATACCTTATAAAAAGACATGTACAGATTTTCTTCCTATCATACTTAATTGTTACATAAAGGAATAGCTTTGAAATGCAATTACGTTCTTGTGATACTCAACTAGTAATATTAATGTATCAGGCTTGCTCCCATAAACTATTATTATTGTTCCCTCTGCTTAAAAATTCTTGTAATGGTCTACCTGCTCTTAGACTTAAGCATTCAACTGAGTAGGAAGCACACTCATTTTGGATTTCTGAAACAAAATTGCTTTGCTTATACCAATAAAAAAACCTTTGATTTAAAGAATTTATTTTTAATAAGAACATCTGTATAGATATTTGTATAAAACACAGAAACTGCCCTTAAAAAGTTTTTTTAAAAAGTATTAAACCCAGTTCTTATTAACTTCAGTTAACTGGTTTTTAAGATCTAACACAACTCTAAAACCCTATTGTAAACCATAAAATATAGTATGGAATTCTAGAATTTTAAATGCCAAAAATTCCTATGTATTGCTAAATTAAAACATAGAGAATCACACTGTGTTATAAATGACAATGTACAATGAAATGTGCACAGGGGAATTTCCCAGGGATTTTAATCTTTCATTTCTCAGAAAAAAAAAACAATTTTTAAAATGGCTGGGTCCTATGGTTCTGTAGTTACAGCAATGACAACACACAAGTTTTGCTAAATTCTCTCCCAGCAGAATCTTAGACATTAATCTTGTCAGAGATGTATAAAACAGTAAACAATAATAAACAAGCGTGGCTGTCATTACCCGCTTCTGTGTAAATAAACAAGTTGCTGAAAAAAGAATTGATGATTCCTATTAAAGATGTGTTACCTATCCTGAGGATTCTGTAATTCTTATTCATCAGCTGAAGTCATTATCTGGAAAGTAACATGCAGTGTAAGTAAACAAACAGCATTTCATTTAGTCAGTCCAGTTGCCGGAGCTTGTTTATAATTTAGAGAAGACATGTCTTCATGAAGACAGATGTCCATGGCTTTGATAAAGAGGTAGATGGATTCTTTCTCTGTGATGGCCTTCCTGAGAGCCAATATTAAATAAAAATAAATTACAAATTTGCTCTGATCAGCTGTTTCTGAATTTGTTCACTAGAACAAGTCATCTTACTTATTATCATCAATTGGAAAACAAAAACGTATTCCTAAACAGATATAAACACACAACCTCAACAGTGAAAACGGAGGAAAACAAAGGAAAAAAAAAAAAGGAAAAAAAAAGGACTTGTGCCCCAAAAAGACTATTAAAGAAACTTCAGATCAGATAGTCTGAAATGGGATTTTTGGCCCTTGGTTTCCCTGTGTGGAAGGTTTCTATCAAAATGTCACTGGACTATATCCAGCCTGCCTGCTAGGAGTGCTTAATTGAGCTGTTGTAACTGCTAGAGCTTTGAAAGGTCAAGAGAGCAACAAGCTATCTAGGCTGCCAGACACCACCTCACACACCATTGATGGGAGAGCTGTGCTCCCCAGGATAGAGCATCTAAACCAGGCAGTCTGCTGCACCAGGCGAGCAGGCGCGGATGGCAGACAGGCAAACATGCCTTCTTGACTTTAGCTTTCCATATGTGCTGTAGGGAAGTCACGATTTCAATTTTGCACATAAAACATCTTCTGCTAACCCTTCTGCTACCCCTTCTGCTACCTGACATCCATCCACAGGCTAAACAACGCAGACATCAAAATGCATGTCACAAATACTTAACTGGAAAACAAACTTTGAAGTAATGCCATTGTTAGAGGCAGAACATTGGGGTCCCTGCAAGATCTGGATTTTTTTTTTGTACCATATTCATGCACAGCATTTGCATGTCCCATTTCTTTAACTGAAGACATTCAAGCCACCTTCTTCTAAATATCTTAACTTTTGCATGTAGGGCTCCAGCCAAATCATTATAAATTGATTACTTAGACCACATGCCATTAGTATCTTTTACCCAGAAGATTTCTCCAGCCACATAGGTCTCCTGGCATCTAATTAAATAAAAATTATGAATATATGTGGCGTAACAGGGAGGAAGTTGTAAATAATTCCCAAATGCCTGGAAACACACACACACAGACACACACACACACACAAGGTGTGAAGAGGAATCCAAGAATTAAGTATGTAGCTGCATAAATCAGAGAAGCCCAATCAACTAGCTTGTTGTTAACTCTGTACTGCCCTGCCTAGGTTACTGCTCCTACCATTAGCACTTGCTACAGTTGCATTGGCTCCATTCAAATTCCACACTGAAAAATAGCCATTTTTTTTATATCAAGACTGTAGACATCATTTACTGTAGAGTAAATGATGAATATGGAATAGAAAAACTCAAGTATTCCTGATCATGAAGCTATCGTGTTATTTTTTTTTTTTTCAAAGTCCATGCTAGTTCACATCACTGAGGTAAACTGCCTCGTGCAGCATGAGGTTGATCAACACATTGCCAGGAAGTAGGGCATTATCGTGGCCATTTCCTTCAGATGGAAATAAACTGAAACCAAGACCAAAGGATGAATTTACACATTTCATCAAGACTTGGTGCTTTCAACACACTCAGAAGGCAGGTCCTGTGAGAGACTTCCTTCCCTCCTTCCCACTGCTGTCTCACAAATGGAAAAGTAGCCGAGAGGTTCAGAGCTCCCTCAAGTAGTTTGGTGGGGGGCACGCTGCACTCACCTCTACCCCTTGCTTCCACTTTCATCTTCCAGTTTGTAGTAAGTAATGGTGGAAAAAAAAACCAAAACCAAAAAAGGGAGCTACAATAAAAACACACAAACAAAACACTCAGCGCTGATGAGGCCACGCCTGGAGTGATGTGTCCAGTTCCCGGCTCCTCGGTAAAAGGGAGACATGGACATTCTGGAGAGGGTCGAATAAAAGGTCACAAAAATGATGAAGGGACTGACTGGAGCATGTCTTACATAAGGAAAGGCTGACAGAGCTGAGACTGTTCAGCCAAGAGAGGAAAAGGGTCAGAGGGATCTTTTTGTATATAAATACATAAAAAGGGAGGGTACAAAGAGGATGGAACCAGGCTCTTAGTGGTACCCAGTGACAAGACCAGAGACAGTGGGCATGAACTGAAACACAGGAGATTCCCTCAGAACATCAGGAACTTTTTACCATGAGGGTGCTTGAGCACCACCACAGGTTGTCCAGGGAGGTTGTGGAGTCTCTCTGTCCTTGGAAAGACTCAAAAGTGGCCTGGACATGGTACTGCGCCTCTGGCCCTGTCTGAGCAGGCGGATTGGACCAGATGACCTCCAGAGATGTCTTCCACTGTCAACCACCCTGTGATTTTGTGAGAAGTGTTCATAAGGCTGTTCACCCACATCATCTGTTTATATGATTTTTAAGTACTTTGATTTTGTTACTTTTTCTTCATGTTTGTGAGGTGAACTGTACTGATCCCGCCAACCCAGGCCAGTTTCCACACTCCACTTCTCCTACCCTCTACTCCTTAAACAGAAATAAACTTCTCCTTTGCTATTTCATCACCTGGAGCTGGTCAGTGGGGTTGGTTTCTAAACGTCAGAAACTGACTTCCCAGGGCTCCCTCTCACACGTGCCTCAGGCACAAACCTGCTTCTCAAACATGATGCACTCACCATGATCCTCTTCCACAATAACAGATATGCTCATTCCCTTCCTTCATTGTGTTCAGACACGACTCAGCACTAAACCAGTGCAAAAGGATCCAGATAAATTGCAGTCATTGACTTCCCTCATATTTTTTGTTGGAAGTATCTATTTCTAAAAGTTATTTCCTGAAGGGAGAAACCTTGTCTTTAATCTCCCAGAGCTCCACACACCCCACGACCCTACGTTTTGAACCTGGTATTCTGAGCTCTACATGAGGGACAGCTGATCCACAGCTCACAGACTCACGTACATAACAGGGCCTGTACCTCGTGCCTCCACCCTTGGCTTCCACAGAGCTTCCCACCTTTTTATTGACTGTTCACGTGTTGGATTGCAAGGGCAGAGGTAGGGGAAGGTCAGATACACTATACATACCTTCAATATACTGTCAAAAATAAAAAAGGTTCCATCCTCAGTCACTGAAATTCAAATTAATGACAGGAGGCAAGGAAATAGAAGTGATATGGAGGTCAAACAGTAACATCATTATTAAAGAATCCACTTCACATAAACTACAGGAGGTTAGATTAAACACTGTTTTTTCTCTGGGGAAAAAACGTATGGTCACTACTGTTGTGCAAATCACTAACTGGGAAGTACACCAGGTGTCTTGGGAGTAACACAGAAATGACCAATACTTTTGTCTTCATGGGCTTATTAAGGTTTTCCTCTGTAGTGTTTCCCTGTTCTAAACTGAAACTGCTTCAGGAGCCATTCTGCTACAGGATCGAAACCAGCAGCTCTCCCAGGCTTCCCTTGGGGAGATCCCAAAACTCATATGCAGTGCTTAAAACACAGCTGCGACGTCTCTGAGCTAGTCATGGGGAATGATGCCATACAGAATGACCCTCATTTTTCCAATTTAGGAAAAGAAAACTGTATTGCTTCTACACTTTGGCTGCTGCAGAGAATCCACAGGAAAAAGGCTTGCTAAGGGTGACTGCTTCACAAATCTACATCCAGCTCTGGATGTGAGCCCATCTATTTTCACTTCATTCTTCCACATACGAGTTCTTCTCAGTAAACACACAGTTTTAAGCATGAATAACTCCATTCCTTGTGCATCTGTGCAATATTTACAGTTGAAAATTAACGAAGTGCTATTGTCACTAGAAACAAATGAAGTGTCTCCTGAAATTTAAAGATAAAGAATCAAAATGTCAAGGGATTTGTCAAAGCACGGACTCACGGCTCTGAAGTAAACCGCAGAGACTGGATGTAATTTGACTGCCTTTCAAGTCTGTACTTCAAGTTACACTCACGAGTTGTACAACTTATCTCTCTGAACATAGCATTAGATGTTGTTGCCTTAGGTTGAAGTAAGGTGAACATGGAAAAGTCATTCCAAAATCTTATGGTTAAATTTTTACAGTGCTCTGCCACAGGTAATTTGCAGAACTATCCTTATCATAATAAACATGCAATTCAAGGGAGAGGTTCCCAAAGAAGTGATTCTGATTTATGATTTTCAGATACATCTCCATGTCAATCCACAGTATGATGAAAACCTGCTGCTAAACAGCTACAAGTGACTCTCTCTGCTCTTAAACAACATCCTTTTCTCCCTTCACTCAATTCCTGAAATAAGGTAAGTAGCAATGACTCAGAATAAACACATCATTGTGTTCTCCCTACTGATTTCTAAGACTTACAATAGCATATTTCTAGAATAGGTGGGGTTTTCCCTTGACACAGTAAAATTAGCCCTATCAGCAGAATGCCTGTACACACAGAATTGGGATATGTCTGATTCACGAAGAGCAGTCAAAAAGTAACTCTTCTCAAACCTGAATGAAATTTGACTGCTTGAAGGTATTCCCCTCCTTTAGAAATTTAGCAGACAGATTTTCATACTTTTTAGAAAATAATTCTGCCCAGCAGGAGCCGTGAGTATAACTGGCATTTATCAACATCATACTTAATATTCCATAAGAAGTGCTACATCCTGCAAGAGGATATAGGCAAACTCAACAGAAGTGAAGATTTAATTTAAATGGACAAGTTCAAAACTTTTGCCTGGAGAATACAAGTGACAAATGCTGGATTTCCAAGGCAACCGAAACATATGCTCTGGACATCACAGCCAATTCACTGGACTCCTAAAGAGGTTTCCCATTCTTTGTAAGGATATTTTCCAAGAAAAATATCTATGGAGATCAAGAAAAGCTAAGTTTGAGTTTCTTAGGAAAGTTAAAATCTGATCGCAAAAGTCTGAAAGTTGCATACAACAGAGTGAATGAAATTAAATGATTTTTCTTAAATGACCAATCACCAAGAAAACTTCTTGCTGCCTCTGAATAACTCTGCTAAAAAAATAGCTTTCCAATGATTAGGCTTTTTGCAGAAGAAATCCTAATTAACCCTGCACTTACCATCACAGTGTTGGATTGTGCTAACACAACAGAGCCCAAAGTCTCTGCCAGGCGAGACTGCCGTCGGGAAGGAGTGATGAAACACTAAACGTGTCCCATGCCTGACTGGGAACAAGGCGGTGCTATCAGCCCTGGCACACACACCAGGGCCCTGGGAAGGCAGGAGGGAAGTGGCTGGAGATGCCCAGCACCCACAGCCCTGGCAAGGCCCACCTGAGGGAGGAAGAGCAGATGCTCTTCAGCCACAGGCAAATGCTTTGCTGGGCAAAGTGTAGCCTGGGGCACAGGAGAGCCTCCCAAACATGCAAGCACCATCTAGAGTCCCACCATCCCTTCTGTGGAACTCAAAAGATGGTTAAGAGTAAGTTTTAGATGCTTTTGTGTTGGGAGGGTAATGCAGATGATGATCTACCAGGCATCTGTGAAAAGGACCTCCCTCTATCTGCTCATTTTTGATCAAGTACTCCAGTTCTGTTTGGTTTATTTATTTATTCGCTTTAACCAGAGGTTTACTTCACAAACAAACAGGAAAAGTCCTAAACAAACAAATTACAGCCACAAATGAGACTGCTTGGCCTGCAGATTTTTACAGATTCCTGCATTTATGAAATTAAATCGCTTACTATAGTTAAACAAATCTACTTTACCAGGTATGTGGCAAAGAATGCCTAAAAAGATGCTATATGTTTATTTCATCAGTCATAAAGAAGCATCTACCTGAAGTTTTAAAATGTAATGTGAAGGACACTGTGCATCCCAAGTTAGATGCAACATTTATGAAAATACTAATGGAAACAGGAAAGGACCACTGCTACCTGGTTTTATTAATAATTTCAAAAATGTAGCTTTTGTCACTGTGTCATGACACTGTTTTTATTTTTCATATGAAGTGGTCATAAACCCCAGCTTTTTTCTGTTGATAACTGGTTCTTAAGCAGTATTATCTTAGTTAGCTGAGGTTGGTGGGAGATGGTATCAAAGTTCATTATCAGTGCTGTCAGATATCTAGACTTATTATGCACTCAGAGTAAGCTAGTAATCCAAGCTTGTTTATACACAGGAACAAAAAGAAAGCAAAGTGGACACCAGATGCAAAAGCTGGTGGTACCAGTCGATGGCATTTAGCTATTAAATTCAACTGAGTTAGAGTATCACTTCAGATACTCATATTTCTGCAAATGTGTGTGCATATGAAATGCAAACAATGGTCACATACCGTTCCACTTCTCTATTACTCTATTGAAAAGTTGAGTTTTAAGAGATGGATTTACTGAGTTCCTCTAAGAGATGCTTTAATGATGTTATGTTTCTTTTCATCAGTAGTCTCCTCCCTAGGATAAAAATCAAATTTTATATGCATAGCTAGAATGCCTTAAACCTGTTTTAAATTACTTTAAATTAATAGTAAACTTAAAATTAAACCCTAAAATTCTTCACTGTCACTTTTCACTCACTTTGTCCTTCAGTGACTCAAATTATTGTGTGGGAAGATAAAACAAATACCTTTTCCACAGTGCAGAGCATATGGCTTCATGAACAACAGATCTGTACAGAGAGAAGTTTCACATTGATTTAGCTTTTACTAAACAATAAAAGTGTTCTTCAAGCTTTATGTACACCATCTATTCTATTTTACTTATCACTGAGTAAAGCAAACATCTTGGTTAGTCTGGCTACCAAAGTAACACCAAAAACGTGCATCCCTATTTTCCCCTGAACTATCTTGCTCTAAAGAAAAACTAAGAAGAAAAAACCCGAATTATATTTTAGTTTGCACTTAGTGACACACTTAGCTTGAGCAGATCATTACACTGCAGTTTCAGGGACCTACAGAGATATCAAAGAGAACAAAAGGAAAAAAAAAGGAAATGAAAAAACTCCAACCCCACACAATTCATGATGGACTCCTTATTTTTTCTATTGATGCTATTTTACTTTGCACAACTATGTAGTAGAAAAGGGACTGGAATGAGATGGCCCACTTGCCTGAGAAAGGTGTCTCAAACATTAAACTACTTTCTATGACACAGAATAGTTCCATATTTTTTAGAAGCTGTAATAGCATCAGAGAAAGAGATTGAGATTTGAATCCAAAGCTCTAACACCATTCTTCAGTCATCTATGTTATTTTCAAGACATTTTAAAATTTCAGACTCGCTTGCTGTATAAACCAGGAAGTAAATCTACAGGATACAATGGAATGAAGAGCACAATGCAAAAATCTGTTAAGAGAGATTTGTAACGCTTTACAAATATCTAAATGTAAACAATTAAAAAAAAAAAAGCTTCAAAGTTTGACACTCTCTTTTGCTTTATAATCTTTCTACACAAGTAAACATTCTATAGTATAATCACCGCGATGCCAGTGATGTGGCTTACTGCTTTGGAAAAACTAAGTTCTTTTCAGCTCCCTAGCTTGGTTTGTGAAAGTTAGTGCAAGTCATACACACACAAATGAGTTAAATGCACAGACAGCTGCACTTAAATTACTTTCCTGAATGTCTTCTACATTTCTTGCATCTCAAAAACCTAGCTGGTTGGAATTAAAAAAAAGGGGGAAAAAAAGAGGAAAAGAATCCAAAATAACTAAATTAATTCCTTGAAATATGTTGTAGAACCCAGACTGCCATAAAAGGCCCTTTCATACTTCAAAGAGCAATTTCAATAATCAAAACAAAACATTTGCAATTGCCAGTTATATGCAAAGAATGTGCCACTTTTTAACATGTGAAATTTATTTTGATGTCCTATAGTAGAGTTCATAGATATTTTTCAGTGTCATTTTTCCCCAACACTCCTCAGATTTGGACTTGGTCACAAATGTTTGTGGGTAGAAGAATCCATCATTTTGCTTACAATGTAGCACTTGAACCACAGGCTGCAAAATTGCAAACTTTTATGTCAGCTAACAATGTCATGCAACAGTGTGGAGCTATTAGTGGTTTTCTTCTGGTCTTCTCTGACATCATCAACTTATTTCAAACACTGTTTTACACACATAAGTAAAGAGTGTCAGATCTTAATGTGGGTGTGTTTGGGTTTCTTTTTAAGCTAGCTCTTTTGATGGACATTGCAGTACATTACAACGACATGCTTTGAACTGTACAAAAGAAACGGTTTGGCAACATCCCCACAAACACACTATAAAGGCCAGTTCCATAAGCTCCTTATAGTCTATCTACATTACAAAGTGTGAGACAAATTCTGAGTTATTTTGAGGCATGGGTTTGCTTAACTCCAAAAGTCCAAATAGCCTCATAATGCTCAATAGTTAAGTATTTTCAATATCACCACAACGTGATAAACAGTACAAGGAAAGTAAATTCAATTTTATTTAGCAAATAGTATCTCACTACCTGAAGAACTTAAAGAAAAATGTCCTATTTAAAAAGAAAGCGAATTGGTGAATACTAAAGTTCAACCACAGACAGAACGGTACTGAGAGAAATTCAAAGCTGCCCAATAAACTCTGAGACAGGAACATTAAAAGTAAATAACAACCGAGAAAAAGAAACCCTTAGTTTACATCTTACCGCTTCGTAATCCTCACTGCCAAAAAGGTACATAGTTACACCTTCACAGTCTGACACCAGTTGCCCAGAGCGCCCAGTCGCCTAAAGTCCGATCTTCCACTGCATCCTCAGCTCCCGTGTCCCAGCCGAGCAGGCTTCCCAGGCTGCTTTCCCACGCCTGGGCTGCTCCTGAGGCACCGGGGCTCTCGGGCATGAACTCGGAGTCTCTGCTGCGAGGGCCGCGGGACCGGCGGGACGGAAAACTGCGAAACTCCGCGGGCGGCAGCGGCAGCCCCGCGCCCGTGCGGAGCCGGGCGGGGCGGGGNGGGACGGGGCGGTGCGGGCAGCGGGGGGCGGCAGCGCCGCGTTCCGGCCCTGCCCCGGCTGGCGCGACACCGCCCAAATTGTGTGCGGGGAGACGCGCGGCCGGGAACGCGCGAGTGGGGCGCGCGGAGCCGCGGCCGGGACGGGAGAGCCCGGGAGCAGCGCGGGAGCAGCGCGGGAGCAGCCCGGGAGCAGCGGTCGGGGGCGGCGGAGGGGGCAGCTGGTGCGGCCGGGCGAGCCGGCAGCACTGGGTGAAGCGCGGGGAGCTCGGTTCACACGGACCCCTCGCTGCTCTCACAGTGCTGCAGAAACCCATGGAGCTATCTCACTATCCATCTCTTAAAAAAAGAAAAATCTCTAGTGAAAAACGAACAAACAAGCAAAAAACCAGCCCAGAATAGTTTCCCTTTTCTATGTTTCACTCACTTCATTGCTTCCTGACACTGATTAGTCCCAGACTGCTCTGTAAACACGGTGTAACTTTATCTCTGTAGCACGATGGCACTCAGGTAACCGAAAAGTTACACCCGCTACCTCCGGCGCACGGGAAGCGGATCCAGCACACAGTACCACACCGGGACAGAAGAACCCAAGGACCCGCCTCGCTCCTGGCCAACTTCTAGTCCAGGCAGAGCAGGCAAGAAGGAGTAAAAGCTGCCAAAAAAGCAGGATAAAACAACTAAAATACTTCAGAGACTAATTCACCAACTGCATTCCCAAAGTAATATTAAAATGGGGCTTAAAAATAAATCCCATTAAAGATGGTTTAGGAATACAGCATAAAGTAAACCAGGCATGCAGATATATTGCCCTCTGGGAAAGGCTGTTCTTTACAACTGAGGAAGAGGCCACCAGTCAGGATCCAGTAACACTGATCAAAACTGCTTTCAAACAGCACTATGAAACCCACCCCTTCTCAGCTCAGTCCTCTCAATTCCTTATAGTTCATACTGCTGCTAGCACTATATCCTATAACCAGAACTATAAATAAGCACTAAGACAAAATATGGAATATGAAATGTCTTAAGGAGGAAATGTGTGGGTGTATGCTTGACCATTTTTTATCTATAATCAAGTTAATATAATATACACATCTCATGATGTGATGCCATGAACACATATAGCATTGAAAACCAGTTTGTTCTACCCAATTTCCTTCTCTTCAACAGAAGAAAGAGAACAAGACCTCTTTCCTAACCAAAGCAGCAAATGAAGCAGCTCAAAAACATTGTAAATATCTTCCCTGTTCCTTCCCCTGCATCATCCCCTGCTTATTTTAAATAGATCTTGTCTTCACTACCTCAGTTTCTTTGCGTGAGTTAGCAGGATATTCTTCTCTCAATCTGTTTTCTCTGTCAAAACAGACCTTTAGTCCTCTGTTGACTATATGTGATGTGACTCATGAGTCTGGATTTTTTAAGTTCTTGTATGTATCTACAAGCAGAGTTAAACCCAAGAAATGGTTGGAAAGGGCAAATTAGAAATCAGAAGACATTAATTTTATTTTCAACCATATGTTTACAAAATAGCATAAGTTTAATCTGTCAGCTGAACTGGTCACTTCACATTATATCAATTGCAAATTATGCTTCAAACAAAAAATATCATAGTAGTGCGTTCCCAGAGAGTAAATAAAACATGCACCAGTCCTGCATGGAGGCTAACAGGCACCAGACAGCTCTACTGGAACGCAATAATCACTTGTCCAAGTTGGTTGCTCCTATTGATGCTGAAAAAGTGTGGTCACACACACTTATTAGGTTTAATGTAATTGCCTACCCTTTCCTGCACCGTGTTTTTAGTGTGAAACCACACCTGTCAATACTAGGCAAAGCCAGTGTCATCACGCATTACTTTGCTTGTCTGATACAGCTCTGGTAAGCCATTGGAATTTGGGTGCCGGAGCTTGATTGCTCCCTTTTGGATATGGCTCTCACAACTACATTTGGATTAAAAAAAACCCAGCAGGAAGGTTACAAGTACTCGTAACACCAAAAATAAGGAAAACGTGCTTTCTATGCATTAAAAATTATGACAATTTAATTTTTTTATAATCATTTCATCAGCTCCTGTACTTTGGGAATGAATATGAAATCAGGGAGGACTGCAGTTCACATATATTCAACAGAGACTTAGGGCATTATTCAGACTGTCACCATAAGTGACTTTCATGTCACAAGTAATTCTCACTACAGACAGTACAAGCAGCCAGAGTCTGGCAGCTTGGACAGTAAATAAGCTGAATTGCACATTGCTCTCTTCAACTGAAACATCATGACAGGTACCAAAGTCTGTCTTAGGATTCCGCAAAGCAAATTTGCCTATAGCTTTTATGGTTCAAGAGTTAAAAGTCTGCAAAAATCCCACCCCTCTTGAGGGTGTTTAAACTTAGCAAAGCACTGCTGGATGACCTGTGCTCCACTCCCAACTAAGTGACAGCACTGGGTTTTTGCTGCACTTCCTTCCCCCAGTAGTTTAGTGTGGCGAGGGACTGCCAGCAGAGGGTGGGCAGTGTCTCACCCGTGCTGACCCCTGCAGACAGAATGCCATGATCCACACAGAAAGAGTGAGCAGTGAAGCAGAGGAGGTGGGGCAGTGGGAGGGGGCATGGAGAGGGAGAGAGAGAGAGAGGTTGGAAAAAGCAGTCTGTGAACAATGGGGCTGGAGAGGTGGTGGGATGGGAAAAGCAGAAAACCAGAGTGCTGAACAAGGATGGATGGAAGCAGTGTGACCCACAGCAAGGAGAGTCTAGAAGCCCGGCCACAAGTCTGGAATTAAGGTTATGCAAGAAAAATGTTCATGGTAGGCAGGGAGCACAAGAGGATTTGAAAAGACCTTCATAGAGACAGCTGGCTACCTGACTAGCCTAAAGCTAGGACATAACCAGGGAGGAGTGGAATGGTGTGGACCAGGGCAGAACTGCTGAGATGGGATGCCTGGGCAGAACTGGCTGATCAAGCAAATATGGGCCATTGGAAAACCCATAAGTTGGAGACTTCAGCAAAAGACAAATTTGCTGTCCTATTTTTGGGATAGTAATGGAACTGGGATAAAGGCAGAAAGTGTCAAAACCACAGAAAAAGGTCTAAAAAATGGAAGGTAGAAACAAAGCTAAGGGTGGAATTGCTTCTCTCCCCCAGTGGCACTTTCCAGCAGGACATGTTCTTGCAGATGTGTGACAGAGCTAAACAAACGTGACTTGATGAAAACTGGGCCTTATAACCAGCATTCACACTAAATAATAATAAAGTACTGTGACTATGAGAGTCAAGACTACAGTCTGAAAGGATGAAGTAAATCACAAGGATAAAATAAATCACTTATTCAGCTTTCTACTGTATGCAAGCACTTTAAAAGCAGCTCTTGCTCATCTGTAGAAGCCAAGACAGCAACAGCAATAATAATCATGTGTTAACAGAGGCAAACAGGTACAAACTCAGGTGTGTCAATATATGTGGGCTTTGTTATCCCTGATTACTTCCCTAAATTTTGTTCCTTTCATAAAAATCTATTGGTGTATAGTAGCAGGTGGCAGGGGAGCAAAGAAGACTTCTCAGTGAATCCTAATGAAAAGGCAAAAACCAATGAGTATTAACTGAAATACAGGTGGTGATAGGGTTTGTTTTGTTGTATATTTTTATTTCATTGTGAGGGTGAGAGAGCACTGGCACAGATTACCCAGGGAGGTTGTGGAGTCTCAATCCTTGGAGATATTCAAAAGTCATCTGAACATCGTCCTGGGTAACCAGCTCTAGGTGGCCTTGCTCTGAGCAGGTAACTGGAATAGCTCTAGAGGTTCCTTTTTACCTCAACCACTCTGTGAAACCCTAAAAAATTAATTTTAAAAAATATGATTCATATTGATATTTTAGGGATTCCATCTCTCCATTTGAATTTTCAAGGATTAAGCATAATGACTTTTCAGATTGTCAAAGAGAATAGCATTTAACTCTGGTATTTAAACCCTGACCCATGTCTTTTAGGCATAGCTATGAACTGTCTACACTATAAATAGCTTTGTATATCACAGTACTTCAACACAGTGCCTTTGGGAAAACAAACAGAAAAAAATGCTGACATGGTTGTCAAGGTTAATAGACTAAACAGACCTTTCTTGATAAACAAGAATCTTTCAACTTGTATCCAACAGTAGCAACATTTTTTTCTTCGGGAACTCTAATGGAAAGCAATTGACTCTCTCTTACCTAATTCAGATTCATATTCAAATCCCAGTGAAGAATGTCAACAGCTTGTAACTCCTTTACACAGCTAGCAACAAGAGTTGTCTCTGGTAAATGTGAATGTTTCATTTTAAAGGAACTTCTGGCAAAAATACTCTGAATAACTTGTTCCCTCTCACTTATGGGATGACAGAGTAAGAGCTATTTCACTTTAATTACCCTCCATCCAAACCATCCCATCCCATCCCATCCCACACCAGCACTGAATAATTTCTTAATAAGATTACTTATATGTGAAAATGATGATTAGCAATTAATTTTTTAGTTTTTCCTATGAATTTTAGCTCTCCCATTGATTTTCTCTCATAGTGGTCACTCCAACTGTGGGCAACACACTTCCAGCAGCATAAACTTAATTTCTCAGGAGTGTTAGTGCCCTGAAAGAGCTCCAGCATGGATCTGAAGCCCAGGCTGCCTTGTTCCTCTGGGCATCAGCACGTTTAGAAGAATGGGTTTTACCCGTTCTTCTCATTGCCATTGTAACTCTCTGAGCGTGGCGTGGTGGTAACTGCAGTGTCTCAGCAGTTAAGAATAACTGAAATAGGACTCCACGTTCTAAGAAACATCCAAGTGTTTTATGAAAATGATAGGACTGCCTCAGCAAGGAAGACTGAGAACATGTTAACCCAGGAGAGTTAACAGCTTACTCATAGCACCACGTTGCTCATGACAGGTTAATTAATTCAGCTGGAGCTTCCCAGACTCCTGCTAAACACCCCTATTTGTGTGCTGGGGGTAGGCAAGGAGGGGGATGGCAGAGCCAGGACACAATTTGGACCTCTTACTTCTCTTAAATAACACCTTCCTTTCTTTTAAAAGCATCACTCAAACAAAATAGCATGGTTTGAGGCAAGATATAAGGGGGGTTTACGTGTTTGTTTAATTTTTGTATCAGCAGAAGTGTTGGGCAGCATCCCTGAACATGGTGCAGATTCCAGATTATCACGATGCTCTGCATTCTTTTCCAGAAGACTTTGTATTTCTTTTCTGAATGTATCCATTTTACATCCAACCATAAAATCAAAGTCCATCTCCTTCCATAAAATTCCATACATCACGTAGGATGTTTGTAATTCTCCCTTACAGATGGTGTACATCTGAAAGAGGCTTGTTAAATAAAGATTTTGTTCTGTGAGATTTAATTTAGGTATATAATAAACCAGTGTCAACTAATTCAAGAAGCAATAATGAAACATTTCCTTAAGATTAATGTCACATCTTAAATCTCAAAACCAAACCTAAAATGAATGAATAATAAAATAAAATCTGAAAGTATGCCCATGGAAGTACTGGAATGCTATATAAATTTTATTTTTAAACATTAAAGCTACTTATCATTTGCAGATTGTTATTGGTTATTATGGTTACCATTCTCTAACACAATCCAATCTGCCTGCACTTTTCTATTTCAGGATACAGCAGTGATAACATTAACAGCAGACTTAACTTCTCAACTTGCAAACATACATACATTAGGGGCACACGCTATCTCCTGCTGCACTGAAAGATAATGTGAGTGTGTTCTCACAGTGTCACAGAAATAACAACCTGCTGTTCTCCCTGCAGTCAGATGTTAAAACATTTAACTCACCTCATAATGAGTGTCAGGAGCACGGTGTGTTTGAAACCATTTGTATTACAGACACATAATACAAATACCTGTTGTATTATGAATCCTCTGCATCACTGAGATATTGGAGAGGTGCTATAAATGCTATAAAGTTGGAAAATCTGCCCATAGGTGATTGTTCCCATGTGTGGGCAAGATTTTTTATTTTTATTTTTTACATGTGATGTAGAGTCATGTGGAACATTGTTTTCCTAAAGCCTTGCTGCAGTGAAACACAGCGATCAGGGACAGAGACAGAAAGAGCAATTCGAGTGCTCAACATGTTTTTGCTGGACTAGGATGGTCACAGAAGTCACCTGCAGCTGAATGTGCTGCCAAACACTTCTGAAACAGCTGTTAGAATTTTAAGTGGTTGAAAGAAAAAATGGATTCAACAACCATATTTAAAAGAAGTAATACCCTGAGTATTAAAAATGAGATAATGTTCATTTTGCTATATTTATTAATTGCAAAAAGGGAAATGAATATACTTTTGAGCACAAGAATCTCAATAACAGAAACAACCTTCACAGAGAACACTTAGTATCTTGAAGCAGAATATATAAAACTTACACAACACTATAAAAACAGCTTGTGCTGGCTATTTTTCCTTAAAAAATACATCTTTCCACTGAAAAGTTACCAATTAAACTCTATAGCGTTATCTCTACATGAATGCAACATTAAATAAACAGGGGGTTTCAATCTCAGTGAAAGCCTTTCACCTCTCACACTCAGCACTCTGCCTCTGGGGGCACTGAAATGTTTCAAGTGCCATGGGCAGCTCCATCGTGGCCAGATGCTGATTGCCCAGAGCTAGAGACTGAGGAATAACTTTGGCTCGTAGCTGTGCACAGGAGCTACCCCAGACTACTAGGAATCTTACCCTCTGGCCACATCCACATCCTGAAAGCTGTGATCCACTTACAGGTTGTCCTCTGGGACAATTGCCGTGCAATTCCATACTCAGGACATTAACTCAGTAACTGATAGTTCATAGAGGAGACATCTGAGCCCCTGTGCCTTTAAAATGGTTTTGGTTTTTAAAATGTCTAACCATATCTCAAAATCACATCTATAGAAGTGCTTGTAAAACTTGAGCTATTGATACCTCCAAATTCTGTTCTCATTTCAGAAAATAAAATGCATCTAACCAGGAGAGCCACAACAGCAGGCCACAGGAGTTATTTGGCTCACTTTGCCTTTGTTTATGCATTTTTGGCACAAGGCATCACCCCACAATTCCATCACTTTAAATTATTGATTATCACCAAACGTTGTGGTTTCTTTGGCCTCATCGTTTCTTCAAATCTCAGCTCCCATTTCTCATTTTTACTCTTTTTGAAATCTCTAATATTTCTGATGGTCACAGTTTTGCAATCCTAAAATCTGGATTAATTATGTTTAATTTTTGATGGACTAGCCTGTGCAATCTATCAAGCTCCAGTGAAATGAGTTCTGGTGAAATGCAAAAGCTGCAAAACTTGTCTTTGCAGAAAGGACTGTGTATCTCTTGGGACCTACTTCAGAGCTCAAAATAGGAATTAAGTGGAATTTAGGCAGCATATGTGCTGCTGAAATGGCTGCCTCACCTATGAGGCTGGGTGCCACCCTGGCACGACAGAAATGTACTTCAGTTTAATGAGCAGGGAGCCAGATGTATAACCCTGGCTAGGAACTCTGAGTGTATTGCAGTGAAAACACGGCCAGAGGAACCAGCACGTCAGCTAAGCAGAGACAGCAGTTTGCAATGCAAGGGATTAAATAAGTGCAGTGGGTTGCTCCTTACAGAGAATTAATTACAACAACATGTTCAGAACTGCCCTGATGAGATGCATCGTGAAGGTAAGGTACTTTCAGTCAATCTTCCTTGTCCACTCAAATTAACAGGATCTTGTTAGCAGAGAATAAGAAGGTGAATACTTGGCAGAGAGTAAGAAGGTGCAAAGGTCTTTCCTTTTCTACATTGAAATGACTTTTTTTTTCCTTGGTTATAATCTAGATACAACTTTAAAATGTAAAAATGTGATTTTTCAATTGCATTTTTCTGTTTTGCACATTTTTTTCCCCTCCCTCTTGCCACAATTCCCAATCGGTGTTCATAAAAGAATGCTCTGAACAGCCTGGCTCCCCCATGCTGACAGCACTGAAGGCTCGTGCATCAAAGCAAAGAGCATATCTCAAACTGCATTTCCGTGTGGGGCTCTCCCTCTGTCCAAGACTGAAGGACTCTCACACTCCAGGAAAGGCATTCAGCCATTTTCTACACGCTGGTTAGAGTTTTAAAGGTGAACTCGTTCCTGGGTTTCAGAAGTCATTCCCCACAGCCTTTTATAGGTTCAAATCTATGATAACAAGGTGCATTGGATGAGGATTTCTTAAGTCACTGAGAAACTCCTCCTAGGTACAAAAAATTTGCTAGACATTTGATTTAACATGTTGAAAAAAGTCAATAATATAAAAATTCTAACCAAATTCATAATTGTTGATCTTAATATGGAAGCAACCTATAAAAAGACAATATTTTGAATTCCAAAATGAAAGAATTTCTCCTCTCCTAAACTCATAAAACTGAACCTAAGTTGTATATTGTGTTGTTCGTGGCATGAACAGAATAATAGATTTACACTAAACCAGCATCAATGCAAAAAGTTGCTTTTAAAATTTAAGAAGGAAATTATTCTCTCAAGCAGTTTAGTTTTGAAGCCTTAAAATTCTCCTAAAATAAAATACTTCTGCCATTATGATGGTTGTTGCTTTGTTTATGTCTACACAAGTTCTCCATGATAGAACCTGATCACATTTTTGTGACAGAAAACATTCAGCCAGAAAATATCATGATGTCCTGGGAGCTCACTGATTTACTCTGAATTTTGCAGGAAGTTATCAAAGTGCTTAGTTTGAAAGCGCCTTTCCCAGCATTCCACCGCAGCATCAGTTATTCACACTACTATGTAATCAAGCGTTAACCTGTTTCTTACACACCAAAGTGATCCTGCTTCCAAGACAAACTGGAAATGTTGCAGAAAAGTAGTATTTTAAAACTTCAAACATTACTTTTTCCAATGCCTTGTATGTATTTTCATTAAAAGTTCCTAGCGAGAAAATATCGAAGAGATGACTTTCAAATAATACTTTGGTTTGAAAATACATGTTTCATTGTCAGCTCATAGAAACAACTTTATCATTTTACAAGAATGAGAAAGTATATGCAAATGAGAAAGTATATACAAAGAAAACCAACCAGAACCTTTCAAACAAATATCAGTCACTTAATGTTGCTTAAACAAATAAGAAAAAGCACAGAATCATAGAATATTTTGTTTTGGAAGGGGCATTCAAAGGTCTTTTCATCCACCCCCAATTGTAATGCTTTTAATAAGAGAGAAAATTGTAAAGCCCAAGCATGTTTTGTTTTGGTCACAGAGATTTTCAAGGAATCTCTATCCTGATGAAGTGAGCTGCTGAACTGTGTACTTATAAGGCTGTGGGAATTGCACAGAAATGATAATGCATACTTGACTGAGGACTTTGTCAAACCGAGAAGACACCAAATTACAATTACTGCATCTGTAAGCCAATCTTTCTACGGGCATCCTTTGGTCAGCATGAGCTTATTCAAAGTGAAATTTAGCTTTTAAATCTAGAGTTACTAGCAGAGCTTTAAAGTTATATTTTCTTCTGATACTAATATTCTACCAATACCATTAACTAGCCAGCTAATGATTTTTAAGTGATGAATATTATAAATCAACCTGAGAGCGTCCTTTCATCAGCTGCAAAACATTCAGAAAAAAAATAGATGTTTATACCCAGTAAAATACTGCAAAATGCAAAGTATCATTAATGAGCTGAAGAAAAAGAAAGTTGTTTAGTGACAGCAGAAGTAATGAAGCTTGGGTTCCCACACACACCTCCACAATACCTTCAGCTCTCTCTCATTTTCCCTACACACCACATGCTCTGTACCCTCAGCTCCCCTCCCCTCCCCAAACCTCCCTTTCCATGAGCTGAACAGGAGAGAGTGTTTGATCTGTTGCAGAGGTAAAGTTGTGCTCTTTATCTGGATGGATGCTGCCTTCCAGATGCCAGAGGAGGCCAGAGAGTGCTCTAAATCTCCCACACTGGCACGCTGAGGAAATGGCTTTAACAGCTCCTCCAGCCCCCAAGAAGGTCTGCTATAATCGCTCAGTACTTCTGAGACCTCTGCA
Source organism: Edolisoma coerulescens (assembly GCA_013397115.1). NCBI lineage: Eukaryota > Metazoa > Chordata > Aves > Passeriformes > Campephagidae > Edolisoma > Edolisoma coerulescens. The sequence continues at coordinate 1,270,948 of VWZW01002015.1, forward strand.
AGACTGGTTTAAATCGGCCACTGAAGTTCCTGAGAAGCACAACTAACAGATGGAAAGTGGGATTGCATAAATCTTGTCTTAGGAAATAAACCTAAAAAATCAGAGCTGTTATACAAAGACTGTCCGTGCGCTTTAATACTCAACAGCTTGTTTAAATATAAGCTGATGCCATGAGCAGCGATGTAAACATTCAATCTGTCAGTCAGAAAATTTTCAAATCGTCATTTTCAGAGAACATTGGTTGCTGTTATTAAGCAGTTACAAGTACAGTATAAACCACAGGCTTTCGGGCTGTGTACATGCAGCACCAGTGGTGCAAAAAATTTGTAAAGAAATTATTCACTTATAACAAAGGACTTATATTTCAAAAATTTATAGATTCATATGTAATTAGAAAACCTATTTTCAAAATTCTGACATCTTCTGTATGTTGGCCCATAGCAAAAAAAAAAAAAGGACAAATATTGAAATAAAGCACGGCAGTGGTTTAATAGCCTATAAAATGGATATCTGAATGCAATTGAAGTTTCAAGGCACTTGATCTCCTGTCCTTTTACAGCCTTTTTTTTTTTTTGTGGCAGCTCCACACCAGGGATCCTGGGAAGCAAATAGCAGAATTTGCCCTTTCAAGTTTATGAATTCCTAGGCTTGTTCACTGCTATTTGAAAATGGAATAAAAAATATCAGCGGCAAATATATGCTGATGCATAAAACACATGATAAACTGATGCTAAAAGCACAAATTCAGGTAAATTTGGGTAAACTGGAAAAAGGCAGGGTGCCACTTCTCTGCATAGAGGGTCAGGAAAGGACAAAATGTCCTTACACTTTCTGGCAGTTACTGAAGTTTCCATACTTCAGAATTTCTGTTGCAATGACTGTGTTGGTGGTGAAAATGTATCAGTGTTTATGCAGTAAGTATTCTTGTATTTCATCCTCCTATAACATTTTAATTAACTTGAATACATCAGGGGTCAACTTGTTCCAAGGGACATCCTGAAATCTGGCAATTTAGAAAAATGTACCCATAAAACAGTTACCTGAAGTTCTGGTCAATCCTACAATTTGAATCTACTTTTGATGCAACAACTGCCATTCAAGGATTGTCATCAAAAATAAATTTACTTAATTATTTGTGCCAACAATATGAAAGTTCTCAAGCTATATCTCTTCTTTAATCTTTCAGATTACTTTCCTTCTAGATATTTAAACAATTCATTTTTTCAATTAGATAATGTCTGAGGACTAGTACTGCTAAAAAAAATGCTAATTTGCAAGCCCAGCTTCCTGTAAAATGCTTCTGAACAAGAAGTGACTACAGCCAAAATTCACATTAGCAAAGCTAGAGTCTTCCCCTCATGACATATCTGGAGACTAGAAAAAAAACTGAGAAAACATGAATAGAGTAGTCGTCAACTATCACTTTGAGAGGAGGGTTGACCAAATGTTGAGAAATCCATGTACATGGCTGAATCCCTTTTATTCCTTTCCATCTGTGTCTCACTTCACCTGTCCTGCTTTTCTGCTGCTCCTCAGTTCACAAGGGCTGTACATCCACAGCACCACTCCCTATGATCCCCTTACCCTGTCAAACAATAACTTCTTCCTCCGTCTAACAGGACCTCTATGATCATGCTAAAATAGAACTTGGACTTCTTTGTGATGTGATATGAGGGAAAAGCTTAATTATACTCTATAGACCAGATAAACACAGCTTCCCCTTGATGACATTATTTGACAACCAGTAGACAGAAAGATGAAAATGCTGCATGGAAACATGTACATTAGTTGTGCTCAGTTTCAACATCAGATCGCTTCTCTTTAGGAAAACAATATTTTCCAATTTGATTTTTTTTTCTTTTACAACAACTTTTCCCCTGTCAAAAAAGCTATGTTCCAGTTTCTCATTACTTATAATTACATTGGGACTGTCAGAGAACCCCAAAACATATTATTCATCAGAACTCCTAATAATTGCTTGTATATAAATTAAAACATAAAGACTTAAGCTTTTTACTATATTAATTAGATAAGAAAAGACTAGAGGCAGCTACAGCTATAGTTGAACTTGATGACTGTAAGGGTGTTTTCAAAGCTAGATGGTTCTTTGATTCTATTAGTAGCTGATTTCTACTATTCTGAACATCCATGTGGAAAATAAGTCCAGTGGAATTGTTTATAGTAGTTGTACCCTTTCCTGCTTCATGGCACATTTCCTGTAAGAGCCACTGTTGCAATACTTCCCCCATAAACATAAGAGCATAGTCTAATTGGAGTAAAAAGAAGTTGTTCGTAAAGAAAAGTTGCCCATAAGAGGAGACCAGAATGGATATTAGCAATAACTAATCAGTTTTCTCTGCGAAGATCCCTAAATAACCCAGGACTAGCAATGATCCAAATCTGATTTCCTCCTAGAAAAAAACTGTGGAGCAGCTGTTACACAAGAAAATGCCCCTGAGTTCTCTCAGAATAACTCTGGAAAGCTACTGTCATGCTTAAGGTACTGTTCTTTTACTACAACTTTTTTCAAATCTCTCATAAACATTATAGAAAGAAGCAAGCTTAAGCCAAACATTCATCTTAAATTTATGTTTATGTTAATTTTATTTTAATCTCCATCCTTTATTTTATACAGTGTAAAAAGAAAAGGCACATCCATTAGAACTTTAAAAATAATGTTTGCCATCTATTTAAATTTTATTTCACAGCATAGCTGTAGTGGGATGTCTGCTAGTAAAAGTCCCTGGCCCCAGGATACACATACCTGGTCAAATGCTGCCAAACCAAAACTCAGGAATGTGTTACAACCTAACCCAAACAAAAAACAACAGAGAGTATAACTTTTGTGTCTGTAGAGAGAATGTACTTCAAGCTACTGCCAGCAGAGAGTCCCATTGCTTTCATATTGAGAAGAAAACAATATAGCACAATCCCCAAAATCACGGAATAAACAGCAAGCCACTTTTAACTACTTTAATAGGGTTACAGACAGAAGCCCTCAGCAGCGGCCACCTGCAAGTGCTTTCCCTCCCCCTCAACTCATTTTTTTTTAAAGTTTTTCCAAACTGTAAGCCAAGTTAGCATGTTTCAAAAAAGGAAGTTCAAAAGCATGGTTTGGACTTCCACAAAAATGCCGGCACATTTCTCAAAAACATTTCAGCCTGGCTAAATGAGAACAAAGTGAAACAGTTTAACTGTAATTAAGTTCACGTGCAAGCCAGCCTCTACATTGCATTGTAAAATTAAAGGGCTCCCCAAGCATCTGGCCTGCACTCCTTCCACATATGCTTACCCCGGGAGCAATGTGCTTAGTTTGAGGAGACATCAGGCGTCTGTCAAGCATGTCACTCACTCTTCACTCCAAGCAGGCCAGCCCTTCCAGCAGCAGCAACACTTCTCACAGGAGCAAAACCTCTGACGCAAAGCAGCGCACCAGCGAAAACTTCAGCGAATCAGCCCGCATTGACCATTATTGGAAATATCTGTGCTTCTAAGGCCTGGTTTACAGGGCCCAGCTTTTGTCTATACGGAGCAAGACTGTTAGCTGGTGGTTTCTCTCAGCTGTTGATCTGATTCCGTCCCTGTGTTAGGGACAGCTCAGCAGAGAGCCCGTCACCATCAATTACCAAGGAGGAGTGGGAGGGCTCCGTGCTCACGGTGACGTCAGCCCCTGTAAGGACGAAGCCTGCACACTTGCTGGAGTAACACCACACTTTATTCATCTCAGAAGTATGGCTTGCGACAAGCATGGCCCCCTGGTAACACACAGCTGCTGTGCAGCCAGGAACAGGAGAGGCATCCGAGCATAAACACCGCATAATCGATTTATTGATGCTTCTGGATACAGATCTTTTTTTGTTCTCCCCCACCCACAGAGATATTATGCTGGAATTTCAAGCTGTAAATATCAATTTAAGTTGGAAATTTTCCATGTAAAAGGAAAATTCTGCTTGACTATATCTAAGGTAGAAGACCTGTTATGGTAGAAGATACATATAAATGAGCCCTAATCATGATTTTTATATAAACTACCATCCTAAAAAAAGTCTCACTAGACATTTCATCATGGCAATACTTCTATATATTAGCCAGTCTAATCAGGAAAACCTACACGCATAATATTATTGGCCCTAATGAGTTTAAGAATTTGCAAGATTAAGGTCAACTGGCTTAAAATAAAAGCATAGGTTAGATGTAATTGAGGATGAAAGATACGTCTGCATTGGTCCGAGGCTTCTGCAGGTGTAGTAAAGAGGAGAAAGGAGCAGGCAGCAACAGTCAAGGAATGGTAGGAACAGAAAAAAAAAGAGCTCCGGAGAAGCCACTTTCGCACTCCGTTACCACTGAGATAATGAATGCCGAGGCAGTGACTCCTCAGAGTAGCAACAAGCACAAACTTTGTTTTGGCTCCAGCTGCTCAGCGAGCTGGGCAATCTTCTCCTCTGCCTAGGCCTCAAGACTGGTCTTTAATAGGCACGCAAGGCAAGCAAAGCCCCACAAAGTCCAGCCTCTGATCCATGAGAGCTGAAAACATTGTCTGTTTCCAAAGGCCAAGCTCTTAATACTGATGCCTTAGGTTTTAATGTTTATATTTTTCAAATCCTGAACTGCCTAGTGCATAACTCTGAAGTTTCATGTGGCCTGTCAGCTACTGTTCTCTCATGCTGCTTAGATATAACAAACCTCTCCAGGTTTGCTCTCCAAGGACACCAGGCCCCAAAATGTGTAAACTAAAGCTTCTAAAGGGAGAGGGGGCAAAATTGGAGTAATTACATCATTAACTGAGGTTATAATTGGAGAATTAACCCTGATATGCAAGTGGACCAAACTTACAAAAGTGTGACGAACCCGTGACCAGGGTCCATCTTGGGTGTAGCCTTTTTGACTGTCCAGGGTGTACCTTCGAAGGCCCTTCAAATAAATACCTACCTTTATTCTCTTATTTTTGTCTAGCCTCTGGTTTTAGGTGGCCACCTCAAGGCATCAATACTGACTTTGTGTGTAGACTCTGTAAAGCTGAAGGTACTTGGAGAAGGAAGGGCAGACCCTACCTACATGTCTCACAGTAAGTATTAACCCAGATTTTTTGTTTTCCTTTTAAACAAAGACTTCAGACTGGCTTCCATTTATATGAACTGGTTCCTACACATTTTTTTTCACACAGCCACTTTTAAGGTGTACCAAGATTGATCAATATAAAACTACCGTCTTAAAATGTTATTTCTTATTCATATTATTTGCATATCATACTCTTAACAATTCTATCTCACTGAAACAAGAAGTGACTTTTGGTTAATACCTGATCAGGTGGTTGGTTTTTTTGCAGTGGTTTTTCTGATTTTTTTTTTTTTTTAAGGGGACTGTGGGAATGCAGGATTCTTAAAATTTTACCACTGTTTCTGAATTCAGTGTTCGTATTAGGTCCACTTTGGATGCCAAAAGAGAATTAACTAAGTAGAAACCTTTCCCTTATTTCTCATGAAATAGACACTTCTATCTACTAGAAATAGACTGAGCAAGAAAAATACACAGAACATTGACAACCTCTTGCATAATGCATTTTGACTTCTGTAAGGCTCTTCTAGGATGGGTATTAAACTGAAAATGTTGAAACAACTACCGGTTTCCAAGGAAGCAAACAGTAAACTTCAGTGAATATAATTTTAGAAGTCTGTGAGAAGTATAGCAATTTCTGATGCAATACTGTATTAATAATGACGGAGGGTTAACAGTAAAACTACTGAGCAAGCTTTTTAGCAAAGTTATTATCCTTATAAAGTTTAACACATGCTGTGGGACACAAATACCTTGGGGCAAATCAGAACTACTCTGAAGAATACAGTCACAGTCCCAGCTGGAATATCGCAATTAGGACAGAGCAGCTCTCATTCCAGAGGCTTATTTTCTGCCCTTCAGCAGATTTTACAGAATACTGAAACTAAGCTTGCAAGACCACGCAGTCATCATGGCAAATTTTGTATCACAACATTGAAACAAAAGAACTTTGCAGTAGAAAACACAGTAATGGGACAATTTAAAATGTAGAAACAGCAATAGAAAAATTTGCCGGTAGCAATCATAGTTTCAAAAGCTCCCTAAATCTTCCAGTCATAGAATAGAAACACCTCTTTTTCTTCCTTTTTAAAATTTTTAATTATTTTTTTTTTAACTTCTGAGCAGCAAACAGCATGGAACTACTATACAGTAAATGCTAGATAACTTCGCCCTTTTTTGCCGAAGAGGGTGAATCATCACCTAAGAAGTACCAGACCTGTTAAAAGATATCTGCTGTGTAACCTGACAAATTAGGGTGCCTTAGAACAAAGACCTTAAACTCCTCACAGAAAAACACATCTTTACTAAGAGAACAGGAACACAATTAATTCAGAGATTACTATTTTAATTCATTCTTCAATCCTGTATAGTTCTAATGGAGAAGTAGACTTAAGTCTTAGTAATCTATATTTACACAGTGATTTCATCAGACATCTCAATTAATTTTAAACACAACTTTATGAAATTTTACTATGTTTGGACTTTAAATGGCATTAAGCACGTGAGAAAACAGAAGTACTGATTAATTAAATACTCAGTAACATACTAATAGAAGCTTGCTTGTAAATGTTTAAACTGCTTTGGTTTTGTCTTTTTGTGTAGCAAAGCAAGATGGATGTCAGCCTATAAAAGTTCTTGTTGATAAACCAGATCAAAAATGAGTTGTTAAGAGATCACACAGTCAGTAACTCAGAAGTGGTAAAACCTTAAGACATATGAGTAATTTTTCTCATCACCAAGTTATTGTGCATCAGCTGATCTATATGTGGACATGTGGGCATGCTTAGCATATGGCAAACAAATTAAGGCAATTTATTGTAATTCTGCCTCATTATGAATTATGTTATCTGACATTTGCTGATGGGTATATGCATGAACAGGTAATGCATAGCAACTTGTAAATCTGCATATCTAAGTCTAATGCATGTATATATACTGGAAAATTTTTCAGTTTTGCCTTTCCTTCCCATTTTAAAGGCAGATAATGCATTTGTTTTTCTTCAGTTACCTCAGATATCACATTTGCTTTTATTCAGCCATCAAGTATCTCATCAGCCTTACACAATTTCTCAAAACATAACTTCTGGTTTCTGAGCTGCCTCAGTTGGCCCTCTAGGTATTCAAGTACCCCCTACAAAGAGCGCAGGTTGAGTTAACTACAAACCAAGCTGTTCCGTTTTCCAAGTTGAAGGTGAATATTTATCCCTTTTCCATTCCTGTAAGTGACACATGTTCTCAGCTCTTCTCACCTGGCCAGAGTCAGCTTCAGAAGAGTTTGTTTTCCCCTTTTAGAAGACCCAAAGTATTTCCAAAAGATATAAAGATATTAAAATCCATCATTTATTTATCACAACAAGACAGCAGAACACTGCATGTGCCTACACGAAGTTGATATATATGAATTTTGACATCTAAAAATTTTTGTTGAGAAGAGAGATAATATATTAGTCAAAGCTCGCCCAGAGTCAACAATTCAGAAGCAAACAGACCAGGCTCAGATTTTTAAATTGTTGCAACAGCCTGTTCACAGAAAACACACAAATCCACCCAAGCCCTGTCAGCAGGAGAGCGCTCAGCTCACCAGCACATGTCAAAGTTCACAAAGGTTTCTCAGGCTCGTCCTTTCCCTCTCAGACCTGCACCAAAGGGCCAGTCTGCTTGCTGCTGTGCACACTGACTGACACAGCAGGTCCGAGGTGAGATGTTGGGACAGCACCTGGGTGATACTTTGAGTCAAAGAAAGAAAACACCCAGCTCAGTGGGGGCTGAGGTTTAGGATCACTGACTGATCACTTCCCCAGTACACTGTGCCCCGTTCGAGTAAAGGACACAAACAGGGTCTCCTGCCTCTAAGGAAAAGTCTGTTCAGTACCAGATTTAAAGTCAATCTCTTGTTTTTCCTTCTGTGGCCAATTAAAAGTCAACTATTTTCTCCAAGTGGGAGAGGGCTGCAGATGAAAAAATTGTCACAGAATAAAGAAGAAAATTCTGTAACCCCTAAATATTGTAAAATAGGTTTTAAGGTTTAAAACAGGTGAGTTCTCAAACCAGCAGAGCTACTGGTTATAACAGACAGGGAAGAGTCTGGCGAGGGTTTTTTAATAAGAGCATCTGACTTGGTTGGAAACCTACAGGAACAAAGAAGTTCACAGCTGTGTTTTACAGCTGAAAAGCACAACTGCCTGGCTTACCAAGAACTGTACCTTGATTTTCCTCATTTTTGACCAGCTAATTTGAAGAAATTGTCTTGCAAATTGTTGCTCCTGAGACCATCAGCTACATTTGAGAGTGAATTGTTGCATCTTTGTGGATGCTGATCTTCTGGAGTTCAAGTACACACTGCTTTGCAAAAATCAGTTTAGTGGAAAATGAGGGATTCCACCAGTCTAAACACACTCCTATTTTTTCACGACACTTACCGTACTGTAAGATTCACCAAGTAGGATCAGTGCACAACAGCACTTCATAGTTAAGTGTTGGCTAGGCAAGCAGAACTCACAGAGTATCTACAGTTTGATTTTAATTTCTGCAGAGAAGGAGCTTCAGCACTAGATGAAATTTTAAGATGGCACTGAGAAATGTGTTAGGAAATTTACTGGAACCTTGAGTGCAGCGCATAAAATGCAAATATCACATAAACCAGCTAAACTAAAGGTTTAAATCAATTCACACTACTGCTGGGAGCAGAGCTCTTGGTCCTCTCCACTCCTGCCCCTGTCCCTGGTATCCCCAGCAGGCACTTCCTTCCCCTCTACCATCCCAGCACTTGTCAGACCCTTCTAGGAGGACAGTGACATACCTGGCTTAGTGGGAAACTACTTGTTTGTTTTGTGGGGTGTTTTTCAGGTCATTAAGATGAAATAGATAAAGGAAAACAAAAGCAGGGGAAAGGATGCTTGTAGTGGTGGGGCAATTCCATCACTGCAAAGCCTTACAAAATAACCCACCAAGGGCATAAATCCCTTTGTGAGTTTAATTTCTATTTTGCAATGCATAGCAATAGCTACGCAATGTAATCCTGTATCAGTTTAAAAGCAGAAAAGAGATCTACTTCAAAAGTATCTCACATTAAAAATATTAATAACTAACCACTCCCACGCATATACTTAAGCAAACAGAAAAAAATATGGCTTTTAAGTCACATATAGTTGTTAAATGAAAGGGTTTTTTTTTTGTTAAAGATAATTCACATCACATTTTTCCCCACTGAAGTAAAAATTTAATTCCATCCACAGTGAAAAAGGCACACCCCTCCATCCGTGTATTTTGATTTTATACTTATAATAGCTATAGACAATGTTAGCTTACTGCAATCTTCTTCAATGTTAATTCTTCTGAAAATGTTCTTATTGGCGTGATCTGAAGCCCACAAGGCTCTCTTTGGTTGGTTTTAGATTAGGCCCTTACATAACTGCAACATCTGGGGCCCATTCCAACTATGCAAATTCCAGCAGACACCATTTCTGTGCGTATAAATTAGTTTTGTTTAACAGACACCTGTAATTTGGAACAGCTAATACATATTCTCCAAGAAAATAATGAAATAAATACTGTAATTTTGTATGACATACACCCCCAATGTATTCCAGTGTGGCCATTTTTTTAGCTTTGGTGCTTTGAAAATTAGTATCCATATCTGCACAGGAGATAAAAAGCACAGCAGGCCAGTATTGCCACAGCTGGAACTACTGGAAGCAGAAGAGCCAGGGTCAGTACTCTTCTCCTACTTTATTTTTATGCAAAGCATAAAAGTATTAGATATACTGTGTAAATTCTAGATTGATCTGTGATCTTACTCAGGAGCCAGGAAAGCAATCTAATAATAAAGTACAAAAGACACACTGCACCACTGCAGAGCCCACATGAAGCAATTGCTAATATGTGGGTGAATGCATATTTGTCTATCAGAAACTCCTCAGTGAAGTTTGAAAGGGGCTGCTATCAAATAGTAAAAATTCCCCACACAACAGCCCATTAAGCTATATGTAATGCAGACGTATGATGAACTGTCATAATCTATTTTCTCCTGAAGCATAATTTTCCTCCAGTTAAGAACAATTACAAATTCTTGTTAAGTTGCTTTTTTTCCTACTGACAATAAAAAACACCACACAAGGATATCTCTATTCATCCTTATAATTGCACAAACAGTAAAATGTTAACAAGATTATCACTAAATCCTTGCAAAGAATTTATTCTTACTACTATAGAAAAAAATCTTGCTGAAATAAATGGATAAGTCAGAACTACTACCCAGTAAGGTGCACTGATTTACAGGGAATCAGAGAACAGTCTCCAGATTACAGCCTCTAAGATTATATCAAAAATAGGTCAGTACAACTGTTCATTATAAGGTCTAAAAATACGCAATTCTATAATTATTTTCCCAACTCTTATCAATGCGATAGGAGTGGGTTATTCACACTATTTATTTCATGTTCTCCACTGGAGAACCATTTATCACAGAATACTACAGCCTACAAATATCTGAGATTATCTATCTGTACTGATAGAAATCATAGTTTATTAGGCTGATAATGCAGAATTTTCAGTGATCCTTCCCAAACAACAGCAGTCTCCACCCATGAATCTAAAGGGCACTGGGCTTTGCAATTCACACTTCAACACTACTTATCTGGATAAGGAAAGCAATTACTTGCCAATTAAGACATGTAATTAGGCTCAAGAAAACAATGTAGCAAGCAAAAAGAATGCTAACTTACTCTTTTTAATAATAACAAATGCTGTAGTTTGGATTTTTTGTTTTAAGCAGGGAAAGAATGATAAAAACCACAGCCATACCAAGCTTAAACTACAATATATTACACACATAACCTACTTTGACAGAAGACTAGACTGCAAAATAAAGCAATTAAGCATTTAGTCAACATTAATTGAATTCCCTTGTCCTCACCTACATAATCATATTCTCATTTCCAGGGAGCTCCTACATTTTTCAGCACTCAGACACATGAATATTTACTGATCTACCACTTTATATATATTTTTTGTGCTCTTTGTTCCCCTGAGTATTTGGTCCCCAGGCTTCCTGTATTGCTCTGAAGCCTGTGTTACTAACTCAAGTTTTTTATTTTCTGAGGAGCTTATCATGAGCATTATCTATAGCTTCAAAAATTTATCTCCACAATAAGAAGGACAGTAAAATGAAGGGAACCTTTTCCCCACTTTTCAGGTAAGACTTTAAGGAGGCAGAATACAGGCAAAAGGGGACTTAGTATCGCCTCAGTATTTGAAATTGGAGCGTGCAAACATCTTGCTGCCTCTAGCACCAAACGTTGGTGTGTAAAAGAAAGCCTCCTGCTCCCAGTACCACTGCCTCACCTCCAAGCAGCTCACAAGGAGAAGAGAACCTCTTGTAAGGAATCTTATTAGACATGAAGAAAATTTATCATTCACTCACTTGACAACAAAAAAGAAGAAAGCTTTTTTAAAGTAGAAGAAAAGTGCTAATTAATGGGTAGAACAGAATTTAAATGCAGGCAAACCCCTTAAGACAGGAGCATCCCCTCCTCTTGCATTTTGATCTAAAGATCAGTTGTCAAGAAAAAACTTAAGCCATCACAACCATCTGCTGTGTAAATTCAGAAACCATACTGCTGTTGAGTAAGTAACATACACAGAAGATGACAGAACTGGACCCAAAAAGTGAGTGGACACAACACATTCTTGGAATACAATTCCATTGACAGCCAGTGAACACACATTAAATAAAGCTTAGGAATAGTACCACAGCTGCAGTTTTTGTGCCAGTATTCATGGACAATAAACAGTTATGTGGAAGGATATCACTGCACACTTGCTTTGTGCTTATATTTCTCTCTATTTCTGCTACCGGCTAATATTGCAAACAGCTAAATAAATCTTTGATCTAATTTGGTACAGCATGTTTTACGTACAGTGCTAAATTAATAGATGAGGGAAAGAAAGAGAAGAAAAGGAGATACACACCAAGTTCTCCAACTTTCAAAGTTAGCTTAAAGGCTGATATAAAACATAACTCCCAGGAAGCGTCGTGGTGCCAAGCTCCCCCAAAGCCCCCTTCAGGGCTTAGAGATCCCTCTGCAAAATCTTCCAGAGAAGGAGGTTGGTATTAAATATACTTAAAGTTTCCTTTTCATTCCTTTTATGTTTTTCTCTTTTAACTCTGGTTCTGTTCTTGTGATCAAGGACTTAGCTTTCCCTCTGGCAAAATAAAACACAAACTCTTGTGTTAGTGCACAAACTTCCCAGAAACATCAAACCCAAATGTGGGGTACTAAGTGCAGCCAGTCCCTCTATATTACTGTACACAGGAGAAAAAAATGCACTAGGAACTGCTGTGAATTTTCACTAAACTACATAGATCAGCACAGATGTTTGTACTGTCAAGTACCAGGTTATCGGAAGGAGTTTTCCCTACAGCATTAAAGAGTGCTTTCAACCATGAACCAGGCAGCTGAGGGACGGCCCAAGACAGCAGGAACTGCCCAGGAAGTTACATTATCTCTGCAAATAGAGACTTCAGCTGATAGTGTTATTTTATTTTCCTCTCCAATACAATTCAGTCCATTTTTCCCATGATTATTTCCTTAATATTCTTCATGAGTCAAGGACATGATATACTCTACTTTTAAACCTCATTTTGCCCATAACCAGAAGCTGCAGTAGACACTGCACTTCCTATTTAAATTAGCTGTATAGCTAATGCCTGTATTTTGTTTTGAAAAGTTTCATTTTCAACACGGAACATATTTGTGAAAGTACTATTTTTCAAAAGTAGAATATGGAGACCAAAGAGTCTTAATATTTTTTGACAGTGCAATACCACTGACTGCACTTCAGATCAGCTGTTCAGCTAAAAAAGAAAATTATTTCTCAAAGCATCTATGGCTATGTGAGTTATCAAGCACAAAATGACTTACAAATGATTGATAAAATGTAGTCTTGGCAATGCAAATGCCATCTTTGATAAAAGGGCAGATATGGAAATGGTTCTTAATAAACATGGAGGTACCTCAAAGGGCTGGAGAAAGATCATGACTTTTCCTCCTGGCTCACTGGGCTCCTGGTCCACTCCTCCCAGTTAGCAGGGCCCCAGAAGATAAATTGGTGGCTACTGTCATGGGACAGTACTCCTGGCTCCCCTTAGTGGAGTCTAACGGATTGACATGCCTGGACCATTCTCCTGAAGCATAGCCAACCGCCTTGGAGTTGCCAAGCCCGTAGTATTAAACTAACTCTCCTCCCCTTCAAAAGAGGATGGTTGAATCCAAGCTGTCCCACAGAATTACCACCTGGCCTGCTCTGTCTCACAAGCGACACCGAAGAGCTGCCTGGAAGTCTGCCAGCTAGTCCTGGCCAAAGGCACACCGGGGACTGCTCGGACAGCTCCACAGAGTTGTGCTCCTTTGCCAGGAAACTTCTGATGCTCCTCAGCTCCCACTTATGGAAACAGTTTTAGTGTTAGACAGCTTCACTAACTCCTATAGGCAAAGCCACATCCCAGTTATGGCCACAAATGTATTTTAAAATGCCTCCAGGTGATTGCTTCACCACAGTTTCTAAGCAAACTGAATTATTTCTATTTTATATCCTCACCTGCTCATCTAGAGTTTTCTTTTAAAAGACAGACTCTCATTCTCCCAGCAGGCAAGGCCAGGCCATCAGCTGCCCATGGAGCATCTCACATCTCTTAAAGACTTTGAGAATTTCTGTCAAATTTGAGTACAGCTAATATCAGCTTATTTCTGTTCTGAATCTTCTTACTTTTTCACTTCTCAGTTAATTATTACCACAAAGATTTGGTAAAGTATGTGAAAGGAAATTTCCAAAACAAAACAAAATTGTGGTGGATGCAGCACGGTCATTTAAATGCCTCATTGGTTTAATGGAGTTGGTGTTTGTTTAAGATCTGAGTTATATACACATCTTGGCACTTTACACACAGATTTTACCACATTTCCAAGCATTTTACACACAGGTTTAGGTTTGCTGATAACATCCATTAAGAAAAATACACATTTATCTTTCTGCAAATGGGTTTATTTCGATAAACCTCTTTAAAACAAATTTCTCCCGATACAGACCCACCCCTACCACTGCTTCCCTTCTCATCGCCTTTCCACACAAAATTTCATTAACTTTTAGATGGGAAATATTTAAATTAGTATAACAAAATACAGATTAAAGCACATGTTCACTTTGGATCATCTGCAGAGAATTTCAAACTTCATGGCTCCCCAAGACTGTGCCTGCTCCTGTACAGCTGCAGAAAACAGGTTTGGGTGTGGGGATTTTTATGGTTTTTATTCTTGGCCGATAAAAGATTTCACTTGCACAGCAAATCAGACATATGAAATCTGTGCGCTTCAGCTCCAGACAGTGGTCAGAGTCAGAAAGTAATCAGAGACAGGAATTAAGGGAATGATTTTGTGTCCCAGATCCAGGGAATACACAGGATTTCTGGGCAGCATTTAGACAACAGGCTGCAGAAAGAAGCTTCTAGAAAAGAGAAATAAAAACATAACACCGAAATAGAACACAAAACTCCCATTTGCTATTTCTGGTACATAACAGATATTTTGGGATTAGCTCATGATGCAGAGAGGTGAATACACTGTAGAAAAGAAATAATGTGAATTATAAAAACTATTAGGCTTCTTACATAACAGAAATAAAAGAAGAGGAGGGGATTAAGGAAGAAAAGAGAATGAATCAAATGCAAGTATTTTCTAAAAGAGCATATTTTACTACACCAGTGATTTTGAATCTGATGCATGGCTGCAGCTTGCTCAGTGCTGCTCTGCCCACCCAACACCCTCTGCCCACCCCACAGCTGAGACCCAGAGATGGAGGAGGGACACCCCTTTGCTAGCTCCTGGATGGTAAAGAAATATGGAATTAATCTTTTACACCTCTTCCTTAAAATATTAGATACTAAAATACATTTGTAGACTGAATTCCCAATTGTTACATATTTGTTTCATTAACAGCACACGGAAGTCAGAGATTAAGCACTCTTTATCAGACTGTGTTGTCTTCCATGTTCTGTGCAAATGTTGTTGGCAACACAGAAAAACAGAAGAGTTTTGTGGTGTCTGACAACAATGAATCCCGATTTAAAGATATTAAACCAGTATTCTCAATTACTACTTTGGTACATCTCAAAATATTAAAAGGCCAACTACAGCACCTTAATGGAATATCTATACATCAGACAAATATATAAGAATTTGATTGTTCTGATTACTTCTGTTTCAAATGATAACTTCTGCATCAGTCTTTTTTCATCCACCTTCTTATTCAGCCAGCTGTTACTCAAGCTGACTTAAAATCTCACCTTCAATTCTGGAGTAATTTTTTCTGTATTATTGGTCCCTTCCACCTCTATGTTGTCTGTTGCTCTCACTATATTTTGACTTTTTTTTTCTAACTAATATGATTTTCCTTCCTTCTTTTAAGCCATTTGAGCTCAACTTACTCTATTTTTCTCCTGTATTGGTGCTCCTAGAAAAAAACAAACAAAAAACCTACAAGTAACCCCCTGCTCTAAATCCTATTTTCTTAAAACACCCCCAAAATAATAATTTAATCAAACAGTAACATAACTTTTGTTTTAAAGACCTGAACCTTTACCTGAGAACTGTCAGGAAATACAGTTTCCTCAAAAAAACCCTCTTAATTCTTTTTTCCTTATGAAATCCAGTAGAGCTAAATAAAGAGCCATTACTTGCAAAAATTATTTCTGATGTAAATCTATTAGATCAGCCCTGAAAAAAATGAATTTGTAATGAAGAATATAAATAATTCAGGTACGTGGAAAAGTCAGGTCATTTGGAAGGTGCTATATCTCTAGTATTTTTGGTTTAAAGCTGCTTTACAGGACATTTTGTGACAGATACCTTTTGATGGAGAGTTCAGAGCCCCCCCCCTTTGTCATGTATTTCTCATCTCCTGATACGCTTCCTCATCAGTCTGTGTGAGAAACAGTGCACGAGAGAAAGGAGAGACTCTGGTATCAGTTTGCCACCACCGAGCCCAGTACAGTCATGAAACAGGTCATGTAAAAGGCTGCAAAACTACCAGTTTTCTTTTGGTTTAAACTGAGATAGAAAGGTATTCCTGCTAGCAAGCAGAATCACTTCAATTTCCCCCCTTCTTTGGAGAGTGGGGTTACTTAAAGGAAGCAGAATGCTGCGATTCGGTTCATAAAAAATCCCCAAACCAACAACATGGGCCACTGAGGGAAATTCCCATAGAGAGCAGAAAAACCAACTTTTCCTTACATTTGTTATTTTTACAATTTACTGCTTATCTTGCTGTGAGAGGAAATTCAAGTGCAGCCACATTTCAAGTAATCATTTTGACCCAGAGCTCAGTCCCTTGCCCACCCCATCCTGGCCTGCGGCCGAGGCCAGGCTCAGGGGCACAGAGGGAGGGTTTGGCTGCAGCCCCCAGCCTCTCCCTCAGCAGAGCAGACAGCAGGCAGGGGTTTGTCCTGCCGCCGCTGTGCCCACGAGAGGAGCGCGCTGCCCACCCGCCCGGCCGCCTCTCACTGATTGCTTCTTCCTAAGGAGATTTAGGCAGTTTGCGTCAATCAAGGATTTAACACAAGACATAAATGCCATCCCCTCTTAACACAAACAAACAGCTGCCAGCACCTTTCTTGATGAGCCAAGGGTGCATGGGCGGCTGGCAAAAAGTTAGTGATTTCTAGTGTATTCTCCTCTTTTACTATCTAATTGTATCAGTTAATCACAGGACTGATTTTAAAGGTTCTCATTTCTCTACCGTAGCTAAAAAAGTACTTAAAATCTATGAAGGCAGGTATAAATAAAAGGGAAATCCTTATGAAAAACAGTATTAAAATTCCTGAGTTACTTACAGAGCATGAAAACCATTAACAGAGTAAACATAGGCAGTCATTAAACATTTTTCCAGTGCCAATTGTCTAAATAAGGAAATAGATAGAACTCAAATAATGAGTTACTGTATAAGGCTTAAGCCTTGGTCCATGAAGTAGAGTATGTCTATGTCAAAATTGCAGAAAAAATTGGCATTCACAAATTACAGGGCTTCAAGCCTTGTCAGATTTTTTTCCAGTAAATTGAATAATACTAAATATTATTCAATTAGTATTCTCTTAACATTCTTGCTATTCTATATTATATTACTAATAATTATCATTAATATGAAATAAATAAAGGATTGAATTAAAAATCTTGAATTTCTATGTTTCAAATTGCAAAACCAAGACAAAACCTGCTTGATTTTAGAAGCAATAGCTTCTGCTTTTTAAACCTGGCCATGTTCAACCACATACTAGCAAACTGAACAATTACATAACAGAATTATGAAGTCTTTAAAAACTGGCCTAATCATTGCACAGTGAACTTCAGGAAATTATCATGAAATTAGCAGTTTGCCAGATGCCCTGCAGAAGGCAGACAAGGAAACGTCCCTTCCCCCCAAATGATCTGTCATCCAGCAGCCAGGTACGTTTTCCCTCCTCACTCCTCACCACCAACACAGCAGCATTTTTCTCCCAGGTTAAAATTAAGGGACCTAAATACAGCTCACATGTTGTTTTATTTCCTCATAAAACTATTTAGATACAAGTACCTCTTCTTTGCCCTAGATTCTCCTTTCAGTAAGCTGTTTGGTAGCTCCGACGGAACACCATAAAATCAGTCACAGTCATCCTTTTAGCCACAGTTCCAAAAGTTTCCTTCACTATGACAGAAGCTGATTACAATTATATCACCTCTTAGCGCTTGAACTTTTGATCTTATTTTCTTAAAAATAGCAAAGAGTCCCAGTTAAAGAACATTATTGAAAATAACAGTATTAATGCTATTTAATCAGCTCAGTTTTCTTCTAGTCTCTTGAAGCAGTGGGCTGCATATTCTATGCTACACTCAGATTGACTCGAAGTTCAAAGCTGTGTCTTTGAGTAATTTCATTGTGACACTGTTAAATAGCAATTCAGGAAACATGCAAAGCATCATGCTAACATTTTCAGGTAAAGCTTGTCCATCTTAACTTCCCATGTTCTTCTGCTGACAGGTTTTGGGAGTCCAGTCCAAAACATTCCACCCTCAACTTCTATCTTTCTGTGCCCCGGCAGAAGCAGGGAGGGTTGTAGGACCCAGAAAACTGCCTTGCTGGCTCAGCACCTGTTCTTCACTTTGTGGCTTCCTTACGACCCTCCCTGCCTTTCTGGAAAACCCCAGGTAAACAGCATTCAATTATGTTCCAAGGATGTTTTCATAAACTGTTAAAACTCTAGGTCCTGCTTAAGAGGTAATATTGCCCAGTTTCTTAGACAAAATTAAAATCAGATATATTTCTTTTCAAAACAGGGTCCCAAACATACCCTAAATTTTAGAAAACAAAGCAAATGCTGGGACTTTGTAGAATGATTTTGTCAACACATGATCTGATTATCTTTTATTTTCTTTTTTTAAGTCAGAGGGGGTATGAGCCTGCTTCTACCTGGAAATAAATAATGTAACATGGAAATGGAAATAAGTATGCCACAGAGATTTAAAAAGTAAAATGGCAATCGCTGGGACAGTTCTTGTCCTCACTTATGCTCACTCAATCCTAATTAACACCAGCAGAATTTGGCCTGCTGTACAAGCCCCATCTAATCCCCTCACTGTAGTCTGCCACACCAGAAGGTTATTCCTTGAAACACTCCCCAGTAAGCCGGATAATTCTAGAAATGACATTTCAATGCCACCGAATCATTTTGCCCAGTGCTACGATTTAATTTCTAAGCCTTTTCCACTTGACTGTACTTGTATTACAACATAGAAATGGTGACAACGAAATCTTTTTTAGAAAGAAATCAGAAGCAACTACAAGTATTTTAACCTGTAGATTGGGACGCTCATTTGGAAATTACTGAATCTTTGCAAGGGCAGCATCACTCTTCATTTACTGTATATATACAAGGTCCCCCACAAATTACAAAATACAAGCAGAACAGTTAGAAAGACAGTAACAGAGAGCCAGAGAATCATCTAACGAGTAAGATAAAAATAACAAACCCATTTGCTTCAGGTCTTAGGACTGCATTTAAAATGAGACAGTGGAGCAGCAAGAGCAGAGCGGTAAGAACAGAGCAACTGTTTTTACAGTATTTAGCTCCTGGCTCCCAGAAAAAGGGCCTGTGAGGGCAGAGGAATATAGGGAAAAGTGATGGGCTGACTATCCCAGAGGCTGCTGGAGCAGAACTGGGGAGAGTTTAGATTTGGTTGCATCATTTGTCCCAAGGCTGACAGCTCCAGAGGCCATTTTGCACCTCCTTGCCTGAGCTGCACTTACAGCTCAGCTCACTACCTGTATCCCTGGATTTAAGAGTGAGGGTTTACCACAGAAAACTAAGATCTAAATAAAACCAGATCCTGAAAACAAATTGATCTTCTCTAAATGGAAATAATTTTTCTAAATATTTACAGGTTCATGTCCTTGCTGTGCTGACACCATAATCTATGTGGAAAAAAGGGCAGTCTGCACTGATGCTGTTTCTGGGGAGAAGTACTCTGTTTTCCCGTTTATGCCATGTAGGGATTAAACAGGGCCAGCTTCTGTACCAAGTCCAGGGTTTTGTGCTCTTTGGCAGCCTGGCTTTATCAGCTTCATGTCCAGCTGCCTATGCAGGTGAGGAAGAGCTCGCCCAGCAGCACTTTCTGTTTCTGCACAGCTCTGAAAAATGGGCAGCTCAGCAAGGCTGAGAGAAGACACTACCTGATACTGAAGCTAGGAACTCCCCGTTATGCAGACAAATACACCTATACTTTTCAGGATTTTCATGTCTTCATCACATAAAATACACGAGTGACACAGTTTTTCATTTTCATTGATGCCCCTCCTCAGAGGATCAGGGTACCATTTAAAGACCACAATTTTTTTTTCAGCTTAAATGCCACACAATTTCTTCACCTGTTTTCTATTGCCTTGTTTAAAACACTCAAATTTAATATCCTTGGTTGTGCTGGTTTCAGCTGGGGTAGAGTTTATTTTCTCCACAGTGTCTAGTACATGGCTCTGTTTTAGATTTGTGCTGAACCCGGGGTTGATAGCAGAGAGATGTTTTTGTTGTTGCTGAGCAGGGCTCACGCTGAGCCGAGGCCTTTTCTGCTTTTCATGCTGCCACAAAGGCAATGGAGCTGAGGGTGCAGGGGAGGCTGGGAGGAGACACAGCCGGGACAGTGACCCAAAGTGACCAAAGGGATATTCCAGACCATATGGCATCATGCTCAGTATATTAAATGCAGGGAAGAAGGAGGAATGGGGGGACGTTTGGAGTGATGGCGTTTGTCTTCCCAAGTAACCATTACACGTGCTGGGGCCGTGCTCTCCTGGGGATGGCTGAACACCTGCCTGCCCATGGGAAGCAGCGGCTGAATTCCTGGTTTTGTTTTGCTTGTGTGTGCGGCTTTTGCTTTCCCTATTAAACTGTTTTTATCTCAACCAACGAGTTCTCTACATTTTACCCTTCCGATTCTTTCCCCAGTCTCTCCAGTGGGGGAGTGAGTGAGGCTTGGCTGCTGGCTGGGGTTAAACCATGACATTGGCAAAAGTAACTTTTAACTCTGCCAGTCATGCGACTGCTCGTTTTTAAGTTTTTCTTTATTTTTCTCTTTTTCTTTTTCTTTTCAAAGCAGAAACATAAAAACATTTAAAAAATCCCACAGTGCAACAGCAAAAGGAAATTCGTATCTGCTCCATAGTGCTCTATACTCCACCACACTTCCTTGAAGACAATTTTAGTAAGAAAACTAAGACTATCAAGTCAACCAAGTATTTAAATATGCAGTTTTCTTCAATTCTGACAGTTATCTTCACAGATATTAGAACAAATACTTACACATATGTGTAACAAAACAGATTCTGATGAGTATTAAATTATTACATATTCAGCATACATAATTTTTTTAAAGTTATCTCAGTAAATAAATTGCATTCAATAGCAAAATAATTTTCTAAGTTCTGCTAGAATACAGTTTTATAAACCATGAACCACAAAAGAACAGTAAATCTCAAACCTAACATAGAAATGTTGAAAAACTTTTGGCATGCCTCTCAGCACATCATATATCAGACCAATTATCTGTAAAGGACTTGGGGCTTTTTCCTGTCCCATCAACTGGCAGCTGATGTTATACCATAAAATACCCTAGCCAGCTATAAATATTTCTGAAGCTCTCCAAAATCCTTGGAAAGGGGACAGGTAAGCAAAACTTGTGTGCAAAAGAATACAAAAATCCTCCAGAGCAGAGAAGGAAATGGGTTCCAAGAAGATAATTTTGCTAGCACTGGCAAGCCTACTTTTCAGTGAAACTCAGGATGATGTTTCATCCTTGAATTTTAATACTACTTTAATATCTTTTTCTTATGTGTATGATCCAGACTAATCTATTCAGATTTACTAAGGAAAATTTAAAAGACTTAATTCTCTCACTTATTCTCTACTAAAATCTCTCAACGTTCATCCTGAATCTGGGACAATACATTTGGAAGGATAAAAACATGACGTGCTGACAGCAGTGTAAACTCACTGTATTTTGTGAGTTTGCAGGATTTTGTAGGAGGTAGAAGACAAGAGCAGTTTAAGGACCTGATTCTACACCTCCCAGCACAGACCACTGAGAGGCTCCGGAGACTCCCGGCCACAGCCACAGCAGCCTCGACACCAAGCGGGAAGTATTGTTTAGGTTCTTCAAGCATATATAAAAATGCAATTGAAACATCTCTCTCTCACTCTCTCTGGAAATTCAGAGCCTGAAAAATACGACCTTATACTTTCCAAAACAGTTTTCAGCTCAATGCTCCGCAGGCCATTGCCATATCAACATGGACACTCAATTTCAGCATGCTTTTTTGCTCTGGAATATATTCAATGATTTCATCTTTTCTCATGTCAAACTATATGTAAAAGAGAAAATAGAATGCTCAATACAAAATAGGCATTAAATGACATCCCAAACTATAGTTTTTGCAAGGGCTGAAGTCTTCCTGGCACAATATAAAAAGACACTGTGGAATGTTTTAAGGGTAGCATAATCTTAATATTTACTATACAGCATTTTTAGATAGAATTATCCCAACCCTGAAGAAAGGATAATTCACGGCCAAGGCCAGAGAACAGACCTGCACAATCTCCCACCATGACAGGCAGTGCTGATTGCAGGTGGGCACACTTGCCCAGAGCTGGGCGCTCAGAGTAATGAACGCTGAACATGGAGAGGGAACCACAGCACTGCACTTGCCCACATTTCCAGCCGCCCCCTTGACAACACTGGGGCGTTACTGGCACCTCAGGCCATTCCGACTGGATCCACATCCAGCTTGCCAAACAGCTAAGGCAGGCCCATGCCAAAATACCACATGCTCATGAAGGATGGGAAGCACCAGATTCGGGAAAGGATCTGGCAAGGGTAGAAGCCAAGCCTTGCATTTCGACCCTGGAAGCTCCTTCTTACTACACTCCAAAACTTCTTACGGGAAAGAAGCGTTTACTCCTGAGACAAAGCAGAGCTCAGATCCTGTTGGGATCACAGAGTATCTCTGCACTGTTCCCTTACTAGACTTCACCTGGCAGCTTCAGAGAATGCACCAACAGGAGCAGCCTACTGCAACAAAACACGGGAAATACCGAGACCCAAATACATAAAAAAATTAATAGAATAAAAATAATGAAAATGTAGCTATATGAAGAGTAGGGAAAATCAGCCAATTTCAAGCACCTTGTCCAGTGCAGGAAAGAAGTGATGAAGGTCGTGTTCAATCACTTCTAGTTAGAGCTTCTTGAATCATTCCTTTTTGGGAGCAGAGGCCAAATCAGTGTCTTGGAACATTATGTAATGTCTTGTACAACACTAGGAATAAACCAACTTTTTTTTTCTATTTACTTTTACTGAAATACAAATACAAAATGAATAATTTTGAATTAAAAAAATTAATATTTTAAGAATTGATGTCTGATTTAGGACTTGATTTTTAGAAACATACAAATTCAGAGTGCATGTTTGTGGAACAAGTACAACTTCCCCTTCAGAACCTTACAGATATTTGGGTCTGGGTAATGAAGAGTGTCATGAATTCATTTGCATGACTTCCCTTTGCATCTCAGTAACAGTTAAACTTATCTCCCATCTGTGAGATTCCTGAGTTTTCAGTTCCAACTTCCCTACTGCACACTCATCACAGTTAACATTAATTGGTAATCAAACAGGAAAGCACCTGAAGCAAAGAAACAAGACAGAAATAACCTTTTTATTCCCACCAGGCAAGAACTCAGACATGGCAACAGGGCAGTATGTTTACCATTTATGTTTACCCTGTACACAATAACTTGTCCAGCCACAGTGAATAGTCATTTTTTTCATAAGCATTTTTGGTTTTCAAATGGAAGGTTATTATTATATGCAAAATTGCATTAAGTATGCATAATGACTTATTCAGTGATTTGCATAAACATCTTCCATGGCATGCACAAAACTTGACAGTTGTGATTTGCTTTACCCATGCATAAATAACAACAAAATTGGCCCAAAGACTTTTACTTCACATTTTAAATGTGAAGCCTAACAGGGTAAAGGAAAAGGTTATCACTTCCAGAAACACTGGAAAATCACTTAGCCTAGACCTAGCAAGAACACACTAGAAAAGAAAATACGACAAAAAAAAAGAAAGTAATATAGAATTCCCAAATCACAGGAGATTTGTACTCTATTGCTTTCAGTGCTGAATGGGACATAAATACAGTTACAAGAGATAAATCAATGTTTCTTTTAAATGGTAAAGAATATTTTAAGTGTTTTGAGAACTCAATATTTCAAATATCCACGATTTTTATACTTGGAGAAGATACAAATATACCAAATTTTTAAAAGAAAATTAAAATATTTTCAAAATGCTTTTAGGACTTTACAGTAATTTAAAGTACCTTAAAATACTTTGTTTAATCTATTCTGTGGTTAAATTTAAGGTATTTTTGAGGTCTACAAGGAGTAGTCACTGGCTGGAATTTACTGAAGGTTCATTATTTGCTTCTTTCTATAACCATTTCTAGCTATTTAAAATGTGCATAAAAATAAATTTTGCTTTAGTCTAGGTGACCACACTGTGCCAATGGAAAGGCAGGTTTGCTGTCTGAGGAGATGATTTTCTTCAGAGTTAGCCAACATTTGGAAGGTGGGAGGGTATGGAAGAAAATGACTTGCATGACCTTTGCCTTCTTGCACTCTCAGGTCTAGACCATTTAAATACTTAGTCAAAGTATCCTCTTTAAACAATACAGGCTTTATTAAGACAATAAGCTGATCAAGCAGACAGGTTAATTATTTGCCTTCAGCAGGATAGGCACATTGGTCACAGCTGAAAATCAAAACTACTTTTGCAGTAAGTTCTACAAAACAATACTCTAATGTGAATATAAAAGTAAAAATTGAATCATAAAGTGAAAATCATTGAGTAATAAGTCTTAAATATTTAGAACTAGAAGGAAATTATTTAATATTAATTTTTAAAAATTCAAATAATCTTACCAGAAATAGAATCAGTAATTTTTTTTTTTTTTTTTGAACTTGTGAAAGTATAAATCAGGGCAGCTTTTGGATAGCAATCTCTTGAGCTTCTAATTATTTACTTATTTAGTAGCTTAGTAGGAAGGTAGCAAAACTTATGTTACCATCCTTATGCTAAATAAAGTTTCACAGCATTTGAGTTAAGAGCAGCCTGGCCTTGACAATAGTTGCTGTACCAGAAGGCAGATAGCATAGCACAGGAAAAGAGCCTAGAGGCATTAGTGTAATCCATCGAGGTTAAAGTAGGAAAGCTAAAATTATTTAATACTTTTTAAGCCCACAGAACAGTAAATGGTCTGTTGCTAGGAAGCAATCCTGGCTAAAAATACAGCTCTTTTTAATATGCTGACTTTATGTCTGAAGAATGCCGGAAACAGGTCTCACTGGAGGTATTTCTCACGCCCCTCCTCTCATTCCATAGAGTCCCCAATTCACATTCACAAATGGATGAACCTCAGGTGCTCCTCAGCCTGGAGGTTATGTCTGACCAAGGAAAAGACAAGCTGAAGATTGGTGATCTTTACTAACATCTTGTCAAGAGTGCCCACATAAGGGGACCTATGGTAATAAGTAAAAACTCTTCAAAATTATAAGATTTAAAGTTCTGATCCCCCAGTCTGACCACAGATTTGCCACCAAGAAGGAGCAATTTTCTCCCAGGAACCTGAAAACCCTAAGAGAGGCTAACTGCCTGGGGAGATCCTCTGGAGGAAATTGAGGGATACAGTAAGTGGTCCCAAACCCCTCCTTGTATCCCATGATAAATTCCCATAAATAAGCAGCATTTTCCCTGTTCTGTGAAAACAAAAGCATTTGACTGTCCTAATTTACAGTTGTAAACAGGTGAAGCAATTCTTAGACATGCAAATTAAAAATTAAAAGCCTCAGAAACCGAAAGAGGGGTTTGGCAGTAACAGTGCTGAGGAGTTGCACCCACTTATCTCTCAGAGAACTGACCAGTCCTACAGTAACACTGGACCAGTCAGTTCAGCACTGTTAAGGAACACGTGTGAAAACATGACTTACAAGGGATGAAAGTGCCAGAAATAACTTGAAAAATGTGACAGTCCTTCCAGGAGGGTCTGGATGAAGCCACAGTTGTTAAATTTTGTACAACAGATAGACAGTCACACTTCAGATGATAAACAATATATTAATGAAAGAATAAGATATATAACCCTATGTACAGACTTGCAAAGGTATCATGAATTACTCTAAGCAACTTGAAGACTTTGAGCACAAAATATTACACTGGTCTGTCTATTCTATAGCGTTTAGTGAATGCATTCTTTAAGTAAATTGTGACACAAATCTGTGTTTCTCAGTAGCTTCGCAGTGTCTCTGGAAATGAATGTACAAGTAGAAATTGATGATGGCTTTAAAATAAATAGTAAATAGTGTATAATGTTTTTCTTTAATTACTAGGTAAATTTCCTGTCCATAATTACTGTTATTGCAGAATTATTTTGAAAGTCAACTTTATTTTTTATGTTTTTGCCCTGCAATCCTTTCTAGGTGGTTTTCTGCTGGAAAGGAAGATAGGTTTTCACAGCTAGTTTTGCCTTCAGATTTTCAAAAAGTTCTTTTTTTTTGCTAAAATCTTTTTTGCCTGTCTTAAATAGAGAGCAGCCTGGACACGCTTTGAGAACCTAGTTTGTCCCCATCCAGAAAGTGGGTAATTTTCTCTCTTATTTTCAGAAACATTACATTTGGAATCCTGCAGTTACCAGTCAGCAAACAGTCCTCTGCATCAGTGAGGTATAAAACTCTGCCTCTTCTCATTCTTTAACACACTGACTACTTGGCATCTTTAGGGAGGAATTTTTTCTCTTTGGATTTTATATTCTCTGTCAATTTGCACATTACAGCCACGCAAGAAGTGGACATCTAACTAGACTATTTTTTGTGTAGCTTGATGCAAGCCATGGCTGATATCAGAAATAATAGGAACCATATGCTTTGGAAGCACAATGCCTTTGAATAGCTTTCTTCAACCTCGTCCTTTTTTAGGAGGCACATTCACACAAGAAAAATCCCATCAGAATGTATGTAGCAAGTAGTCAATTATGGACTTGAGGAATTATCTACATATTTTTACAAATTACAGTCTGGCAAGTTTTGAAAATTTCAACCTAAACTACGGTTTTAACAGTTCCATTATGTCTTGTGTTAATAATAAATGCACCTGGGTCAGGGCAATTGCAAGCAAAGGTACAGGCTGGGCAGAAAATGGACTGAGAGCAACCCTGAGGAGAAGGACTTGGGGTTGTTGGTGGGTGAGAAGCTCGACACAAGCTGACACAGTGCACTCGCAGTACAGAAAGCCAATTGTGGGCTGCATGAAAAGCAGTGTGGGCAGCACGGTGAGGGAGGGATACTGCCCCTCTGCTCTGCTCTGGTGAGACCCCACCTGGAGTGCTGCATCCAGATCTGGGCCCCCCAGCATAAGGACATGGACCTGTCGGACTGAGTCCAGAGGAGGCCACAAAGATGATCAGAGGGATGGAGCACCAACCCTATGAAGACAAACTGGGAGAGCTGGGGCTGTTCAGCCTGGAGAAGAGAAGGCTCCAAGGAGACCTCAGGGCAGCCTTCTCCAGTATCTAAAGGGAGCTGAAAAGAAAGCTGAAAAGGAATTTTTTACAAGAACATGCACTGATAGGACAAGGGGAATGGTTTTAAACTGAAGGAGGGGAGATTTACATCAGACATTAGGAAGAAAGTCTTCACTGTGAGATTGATGAGGCACTGGGACAAGTTTCCCAGAGAAGTTGTGAAAGCCCCAACCTTAAGTTCAAAGACCATCACACAACACTCTAATTAACTAATCTGAAATGCCTAAGTTATTGATAAAGAGCTTTTTCATTCCTTTTCCTTAAAAGTGCTGTATTTACAACAGAGAATTTAAACCATCACAAGAAGAACATAATTTCCCAGAGCCAATGTGTTCATTATTTGTGATGTAACTTGCAGCATGAGGAGTTCCTTTTCCTTGAAAACTGTGTAGTACAAAAATACAGTAGTTTCCATTAGTGTAGGAACACAGCACATTTCTCATAGGATTTAAAGTATTTCCTCTAGCAACAATAAACTTACAGAAAAGATACAAAGGAGTAGTTAAAAGAATTGGCTGTAAGTGAGAAGAAGTCCTTCATTTACAATCATGATCTAGTCTGGTGCCATTCCAGTCATAAATATTCAGAAATTACTCCAGTAGTTTAGACCAACTGGGATTAGATTTCCACCTAAGTGATTTTTTAATTTTTTTTTCTAAAGAAGGCGATGTGTACATTTTTAAGATTTATTTTAGTTATAAACACATTTCAAAGGAGGTACTTTGAAAAATAAACCAGAAACTTTGTCCCTTGGAAGAGGTCACTTACAAAACATCTCTTAAAATAATCTCTTTCCAATTTACCAAGATGGTAAGGGAAATTTACAGGAAGGGCTGCAATTCAAAAGCCATTTCTTCATGAGTGCTTAAATCACCCATAAAAATAGTTGAAATTGAAACCTGCATCCTTACTGGGATTTGATCCCTTAGCATGTTGTTGTCCCAGGAGCAGTTCAGGTTTAGAGCGGTACCAGTGCCTCATTTGCCCATCAGTGCATGAACCCTTTTCTT
The DNA here is from genome assembly GCA_013397115.1 of Edolisoma coerulescens. Taxonomy (NCBI): domain Eukaryota; kingdom Metazoa; phylum Chordata; class Aves; order Passeriformes; family Campephagidae; genus Edolisoma; species Edolisoma coerulescens. The sequence continues at coordinate 1,299,226 of VWZW01002015.1, forward strand.
TCCTCCCCCACGAAACCTGCACCTGTGTGTACACAGTGTGCAGGTAACCCTTTCAGTAGGGTGGTATAAGGCCATATTACCTGGGAAACACTGTCAGACATACCAAAATCAGGACAAACTGGGAAAAAAAATGATTAGGGGACAGCTGTTTTTTGGATGAGAATCAGGGTGGGAAAGGGGAAGAACTTAGGAGGAAAGAAGGGATAATAAGAACTGGCAGATTGATGCAGTGACTGATGGTGTTTGGGGGTGCTTATCAAGCAACCCAAAACTTGGGTCCTTCCACTGACAGTTTACAAATCAGGGTGCTGGCTTAAACAGTGCAAGGGTATTAACAGGGACTGGCTTTGCTTCGGACAGAGAAGTATTTCCCTCCTCACAGCCACCCCACTCCAGTCATGCTGAACACTCCACACGGATCCCTTCAAAACCCCGCAGAGCAGCAGTGCTCGGTCACACCACTCAGTTAGCAGGCCCAGGGACTGCAGCCTTGGGGGCTGCTGCCGGATCACTGGACCTGCTGATATAAAATAAACTTCCCACTTGTTTTGGAAAGGTGAGACATCAGTTTTATTTATTTAAAAGACTTCCAATGCAAGAGTGTACAGAGGTGATCAACTGATAACATAAGATTTTCTGATAGAGGAGAACAGGCCAATAATATATGCATTACAGCACAGCCCACATTCCCTGTCGTGCAGCCCACATTCCCTGTCATCCCTAATGCAGGTGAAAAGACTGAAATGTCTGATCTGGTGAAAGTGGAGAAAGATGTTGTGTGACTGATGCTATTTTACTCATCACAAATATAGTATAACCATACCTAGCATTGTCTCGCAGTTAACACATCACACAGAGGTTACATCAGAACAAATTTACTGACTTCAAACAAGCATTCAGAGATAATTACTTAACCTTACAGGACAATATTAAGCATTTGACAGAGCTGACGACATTTGAAATGATACCTGAGAGTACAGTTTGTTCAGTACAAAGTTGGAAAGTCGTTTAATAGATTTTGCTCTACCACTGTGTCATTTTGCCAGGAACTGAAGAGCACATCTCCATTCTGCCCTGTCCCCTCTCCTGCTGCTTTGCTGGCCAAAGTACTGGGAACACTTCAAAGTATCTGGCAATCCAACACTTTTCTACTTACTCTTCATATCAAAGCTTGTAGGAGAACTCAATTAAGTTTATGAGCTTTTGTAAGTGACCTTGCAAGGGCCCAATTGTCAGCCCTGAAATAGCTGGCACACAGCTTGTTTAATTTCTGTTTACAATGGGAAAAATTTCCTAACACAAGTTTCTGTGATATTGAGAAGCATTTTACAATTATAATAAACCAAAAAAATTTGTCAAAACTCTTAAAATTAAACCTACCTAAATGAAACTATTGTAGACCATAGTACTACATTAATAATGTATTCATACTACATTAAAACTTTTTAACAGTTCAAAATAAATATTTTGATTGTTTTCCATGAAAGAATACAATTTATCAGTTGCTGAATTAAAAATCTGCTATAGCTGGCAATGGGTGATGATGTTTCTTCTTCCTACAAAAAATCTGCTCCTAAAAATATGATATTTTAAAAGGAAATTAATATCTATTCTATAGTTATATTTTGCCTCATTAGCTTTATTCTCTATCAATTATTGATGACTGAAAAGAATATCATGACATTAATGTCTTCCAAGCACAGTATTCCATGCATGTATTCACACTAAGTACTTACAAATTCCTGTTTTGTCAGTGTTTAGAAAGAGATAAAGGCATTAAATACAATCTCAATTTCTGTACAATAGAAAGTATGATAAAAATTACAAGGAAGTGCATTCTTTTCTAAGTGATCAATCAAACAGAACCAGAAAAATCACTTGTGTGCTTTGTGAGAAAGAAGGTGTGGTATACGAGCAGCTTTATAGTCTGCAAATCGTGGGTTTTGTGAGAAGAAAAAATGAGTTTTTGAATTTGGGTGTTATACAATGGTGCTTCTGCTTCATATTCATCTTGTCTGAATCACAGCAGACCATATTAATTGTTGTTCTAATTTCTTACAACTAATAAAGGCAGTAATTATGATGAGGCATTCCAGCAACATCCCATTTCACCAATAGGCAAGAACAGCTCTAGGACTGGATTGAGATGATGGTTTATAAAGAGTAAACAGTTTCTCAGAAGATGTTGTATCTGATTCATGCCATCCAGTACAAAATAAATAAAGAAGTGGGTATCAGCAGCTGGGATAACAGTACTTTGTTTTCCCTGTTCCCTTTGTGCTTTTGGGATTTCATTCTGGTTTTTCTGATGTCTTTAGATATTCTTGCATCTTTAGGGAGGAACTTTTAACTCCAAGGACATCTGAATGGCCCTTTCCAGATAGAGTAAGAATGTTTGGTAGTTGGAGTTTAACAACATGAAATCACACTGAGAAGTGCAGCTATGAACAATGAACATTTCATGCATATCAGTGCACTCAAACGACCCAACATAGTTATACACTGTTTTTTTGTTGTGTTGTTTTTTTTTTTTATGAGAGCTTCCTTTCAGTCTTAAGGAGATTATGTTCTTTGAATGCATTTACCTCAAATTGTTTACTAGTCTTATTTTAAGAAGTGACATTTAATGTTACTTAACAAAAATATTATTCTTATTCACAATAGGAGTACCTAGTACACTAGGCAGTGCTTTGTGTCTTCCATAGAAGCACAGGGGTAAGGTTAGGAGGGATCACAGAGGGTCATCTGATCCAACCTCCCTATTCAAGGAGGGCCATCCCAGAGTACATGGCACAGGACTGTATCCAGATGGTCCTTGAATACCTCCAGTGAGCAAGACTCCACTCTGTCTCTGGTCAACCTGTTGCAATGCTCAGTCACCCTCATGGTAAAGAAGTTCTTCATAATTCAGGTAGAACTTCCTGTGCAACGATTGCTGCCCATTGTCTCTTGCCCTATTACTTGGCATCAAGAAGAGCCTGGTCCATCCTCTTGGCACCCTCCCTTCAGGTACTGAGAGAGATAATGTCTCCTCTCAGTTGTCTCTTTTTGAGGCTGAAGAGGCCCAGCTCCTTCTTTATTCAACATGGGGTAGATAATAGAGTGAAATCAGACAATAAAACCTCAGAATTAGTGGAAGACTCAATAGAAGTCATTTCAAAAAGTACAAGTAACGCTTTGCCGCAGCAGTTATTCCAGTGGAAGAAAAAGACCACAAGATAGTAAAACCTGCAAGTATTAAACACAGATGAGCCCTGCAATAAAATAATTCCCACGTGAAGAATAAGGTACTGGTTTGGAATGCCGAATACTAAAAAACCGAGGTGTTGTTTGCAAAGAAATTACTACTATTTTCTAAAAATTCTGAAGACAACAAGATATTATTACAGAAACTATCAAAGTGTCTGTAGAAGTTTAACGAAATTAATTTACTTAATAAATTGACTACAAATATTTTCCATTCAAGAACCAGGTTCTCTAACATGGGAGAACTCTCACAGAGTGGGATTTTCCAAGAAGAAAAGCCAAAGACATGTTGAAATGTGGAAACATCATTTGGCCTGGAAATAGGGCAAGAATTCAATATACTGTACCCAGACACTTATTTACTAAAACCAACATGAATTGAAAGACATTAGGAAGCAGACTGGGAAGTCAGATATAAAGGCCATCCCTTAACCTTCTGCAGAGCAGGCCTCACTGACAGGCTCTAGGTACAGGTCTGGACTTTTCAATTCTTGAAATCTAGACCATTTACAGCTCTATTTACTTCTTTCCTGTTTTTCAGGTCGAATTATCTTCACACCCTAATGTCCTTTGAATTTCTTCTCTCATTTCCACGATGTTTTCACTTGAGATAGAAAGCATTTATAAATCATGGATAATAGAAAAGAGAGATTTTCACTGCCAATGTGTATCTTGGGACTGTAGCATACACTTCCACATAAGTAACTTTTTATTTGTACTTTTTTTTCCTATGTGTGACACACTTTCGCATATCTTTGTCCAGATTTATCTAGTCTAGTAATCAACTGTTATATTTTTTGTTAACAAGTGTTGATGCTATTTTTATTCTAAAGAAGACATCTTACTGACACAGCTTACGATCATCCAGAGAAACTATGTTAACTGTGCTGCTGGCTTTTTTTATTGTGGTAATTTTTATCACAGCCTTTTCAACCATAATAAATAATAAAAATGCATGGTTTATTTGGTTTCGTTTTCTGCACAGTATTACATTCAAATTGCTTCTAAATGTTCAAAAAAAATTTCCACATGGGAAATCCTGTTTGTAGTTTCCTTCAAGAACAGGCTGCCTTGTAAAAAGAAGACTTTCAATGTAATCAATATCTCCTATGAATTCAGTATAAAATAGTTAATGATTAGATAAAAATATTCTCCTATGAATGAGTATACACAGCAAGAAATAAACAGATACAGAATGTTTTCAGCATATAATGACTAAATTTCCAGGAAATTCTGATCAAGTGTATCTATAACTTTATGACTAAAATGTGGGCACATTTCTTGAACATTTCTCATGAGCGTTTTTCATTGTATGCATAATTTTCATTCAGCATCACATGTTATTTGAAGAACAGTACAACTTCATGGGATACAATAACCACAGGACATTACTGGATCTATACACAAGCAGAATCCCAGCTGAGATGTAGCAACTGTGCTGAGGACAAGTATTTTTAAAAGGGAGCAGGATGAACTCAAACATAAAATCATACAGCCTTAACATACAGCTCTAAAAAAAAAAGTAAAAAACATAAAGCAAATACAAAAGGATTAAAATTTATCCATCTTCCTCAGTTTTTACAGAGAATTCCTAGGTTGCAGTATGTTCTCAGTCCTAAATATCCAATATCCATTATTTTGATTATCTTTCTGTTTCCCTTGGCTACCATAATTTTAAGAATAATTGTTCCATTAATGCACTAATGTTTTGAGTGAAGAATTCATAAATGCTTTTGCAGTTACATGTTTAAATTTGTCATGCATCACTGGAAAAAGAAAGCATTTTCCCTTTATTCACTCTGAGCCCATTTATGCCTCTAGAAATGTGAGATATATCTGACAATTTGGCATAAATTGCAACCCCAGTCAGTTTTAATCTTTGCAATTCAAATATAGGAAATTTACATTACAAATTTATATTGCAAGCACCTCCAATTTTAGTAGGGGCAAAATACTTAGAAAACTAAAAATGAAATGACAGTAGAAATAAGTAAACCACTGGAGTATACAGCTGGCATTCCTGTATCCAGATTTTAACGTCTAAGGCCAGTACTAGTATTGCTGAGAAAAACAGGCACAATTTCGTTTTGTCCACACGTGCATCTGTAATTTCACCTTCTATTTCATCTCAGACAATGCCACTTTCAAACTAAGGTTTGCGTTTTTTCCAGCACTCTCCTCTGTCCCAGAAAAACTGAAAATTTCTAAAAATTTCAAGCCACTTCAAGGCAGCTCAAATCAGTTGTGACCGGGTCAACTGTTAACTTCTGCTTTTTTATTAACTCTTGATAGTGGAAAAAGAGCCCACCCTAACTTTTACATCTGAAAAAGTGGAAAACATATTCCTCTTGCCCTCCCCATTATATCTGTGAGGTTACAAAAAGAAGTTACAAGAAATTAGAAGCAGCAATTAGGTATCAGTGGTAAATGCTTGTGCATGCTGTTACACAGTATTAACAAAAAAGTACTCTGGGAAAGTTAAATTCTCCTTACTGTAGGAAGTCAGTCAACAACAACTTTCTACCTTTAACACAAATCACCCTCAAGACTCCTTAAAACTGCTGCCGGTAGTCACGACCTCAGCACACTGTACAGAACTGCTAAAATTAATGATAGGTTCCAATTTGGAATGCACCACTAATTTATTTTTCAGACTTGACTGCTTAATGTCAGAGATCATGCAGGCTGAGTCAAGCAGTGTTATTGATAGGAAACATCACCCCCACCCAGACCAGATGGGGAGTGACTCTGCTGGGTGAGCAGCCTGAGCGCAATCCCAGCCTTGCGCGAACAGGCCGGGACTGCCCGCAGGAACTGCATCCACGCAGCTGGCACAGCCCCGCTGCTCTGAGCATGTGGCAGCATCCTGGCTCCCCTGACTCAAGGGAAAACGTTCAGAAATGTCAAGGGAAGCAAGTCCTCTAGCTTACAGCAGACTACTTAAAGTTCTGCATGCCCTGATGACCTTTCTGCTAATCAGATTATGAAAGTAGCTCCAACCAAAATCAGTGGGAATTACACTGATAAATAAGCACAAGAAAAAACAGAGGAAGGGATAATATGCAGCTAAGCTTTTTGCCTTTTCTTTTCTAGAGCTTGGAATCCCCTGAACTTTCTGCAGGACACCACTAGAGCCCCATGCAACCAAAGGAAGACCATCCAGCAGCCATAGGAGCTTTCACAAAAGGTCTGCCTCTGAAGGATGGAGACAACCCAGACCTGCCTCTATTAATAGAAAAAATAATGTGCTGCCAGCAGAGAGCAAAACGTGTCATCAGAAGTTTGCTGAGGAAGCTTGCTCTATTACTCAGGAAGGCTAAGGGCTGTCTCCACTAGAAACTAAGCACTTGAAAACAAACAGAAAGAAGGCACATTACAATGTCATTTCAGTCAATGATTAGTTGACAGAGTGAGTATTGTATCTCATTAGCACACACTAGACCAGGACAAGACAGAACCAAAACAGGAACCCACCAATTTACTGAAAAGAAATACAACTTCATAAGCAATGTAATATCCAAGATTTTTTTTCCTGTTTTTCACCAATAATGGTGCATTTCAGATAAAAAATATCTACAGCTGCTTCAGCTGTGTCAATCTTTAAATGCCAAGAGCCATGATTTATCAAAGGATGAAAGTCTTCCATGCAAGCCAAGTTGAGTAATCAATTGTCTTTTATGCCACATACTCCTGCAATTATTGCATGGATACACCTTTAAGCCCACAGAGATCCTGTTGCAGTTGGGAGCTCTCTCCATAGACCTTCCATCAAACCCTAGCTTACCCTCCTTCAACAACATTTTAAAACAGTGCTATGAAATGAGAAATAGTTTTATTACTGTTTCACAGACAGGTGACATGTGCACCTTCAATATTTCCCGACTTCATGTACTTCTGCAGTCTCTTCACAGGATTGATACTAACCCACAGCAGAGCAAGTAATAGCATGCCTCTGAACGGCAGGTACTTCTCTGCAAGTTTTCCTCTCATCCATGTGTCTCAAGAACCTCAAGTGATGAGAACTCATCCGAGGGAACCTTTTTTCCTCTGTTAGAAGCACATCAAATTTCATTTCTATTACCATTATCTTTCATGTTTCAGGGTAAACATGAAATCATCCTCAGATAACTTCCCTGTTATTTCCAAGCTTTTTCCACTGTCTTGTCCTTCAAACTACTTGTTTTATTTCCTACTTTCAAGTTGATCCCAAGTGTACAAAAATAGATCTCTTAATGTAGCCACATCCCCCTCTTTGTACTTCTGGATTTGTTTTATCCTTCCTTTCTAATAATATCACGTATCTTAAGATTCAAAGCTCTACTTTGTCTTCTTATTTATCTCTTCTCCCTTAGAATTTTGTCCCCTGCTCTCCCTTTTTATTTGACTACATAACGCTCCATTTTTTCCCATTAGGTGATATTTCAAGCATATTTCACTATTTACATTCTATTTTTCCTCTTTTCTCATTCACTTCCTGTACCATTGTAACACTACATGTATCATGTTCCTTCTTGAGTAATAAAGTGAGATAGAAATATCAATCCCTTTTATTGGCTGAGGGAATTCATCAGGAATTACATTTTCATTAATTACATAAAAGTCAGTCTTCCTTCTCTGTAAACGCCACTACTTTGAACCTGAGTGATACAAGGTGTACAACAGTGCGCTATTAAGTAAGAAGAAAGAGATAAAAGATACTGTGCAATCAAGAAGATTTATCTCTTTAATACCAACACTGATAACTCAATTTAAATATTAATAAAAGCAGAAACATACTATGTGTGCACTCACAAGCATCCTACTTACAGTAACAACAATGCTGCAAATTAGCTACCCACCCCAACCTGTGTTTCAGGGAAGAAGAGTTACTACCAAAGAGCCACACAGATTTTGCTCTTTTTTTGCAGTGGGTACCACAAATTGACTACTGAGAGCAGAGCATGGCAGGCAGCTCTACAGCTTTCATCTAAAGAGATAGAATTTATTTTGGCTCAATGACCTTTCTGCTCAGTAGGTTGCCTTGGCACAGAGACAAGGTTTGCGGCCCTCCAGCAGGGCTCGTATGGTTCCAAAGGCCAGAGGATGCTTGGATAGGTAAAAATGGCTGAAGCTGGAGCACTAAAATGATGCTGCCCTTGAAAATTACATCAGGTACACAATTAAATGTCTTTTATAGAATACTGGAAGGTGCTTACTCCTCTAATATATTCATATAATAGACTAGCCAAGTAGTTTACAGAAACTATAGAGGAGACATCTTTCATTATCATGCATAGAATGATATTTTGAAGATGCTATGGTATTTCAAATTTCCAAGTTTCTTTATTTTCAATTCTCACAGCCATCTGCTGCTAGGTCAAAAACGTAGTTTAAAGAAACACGCCATGTCCCATAGCTGCACTTATTGTAACCTACTGTCTTTTCCACAGGGATAGGTCCCACCTACAGTTGTCACAGAGCTCAAAGGTAGCTTTGTTACATAAAATAACAAACAATCAAATTGCTTATATTAGACAATGAAAATTAAATTTGTGTCAATAGGAGTCAATTTAACAAAATTATTCCATTAGGGAAAATTAAATGAATTCATTTTGCAAATCAAATATAAAAAACCCCAAGGCACTAGATGACAAACAGATTTTAAAGTCATCTTGTCTAGGTCAACCTCAGTTCTTCCCAGTAATTTTCTTAAATATTCACATGTGGCAGCACCAACAGCCATTAGAGAGAGAAAAGTGAAAATATTCTCTACCTAATTTAAAGTCCCCACAGCTCCTAGAAGACCATTTAGTGCCTTTAAAAAGCCAGACACCCCATGGAGCCGTGACCAAAGCTTTCCTCACTATCACAAGCACAAAACCAAGGCTGATATTCATAGAACCTGTATCAAAGACATGGAGATCTATCAAATGGTATCTGAAGCACTTCTGGGAAAGAAACAATGCACTAAAAAGTTGATGACTCCTCAGCTCTTGAAAGACATTAGATATTAACTTCCAAGCCTTGCAGTTTCTGAGGTGAGGGTCCTTGCAGTAGTCAGGGTCTGTCAGACGCACTGGTGCAAAACATTAGCAAAGGTCATGGAAGTTGCCTCGTTTTTAAGGACTGCAGTAGGTTTGGGTTTTCTTTCCCACAGGGGAAGGCGCTCAGGTAGACACCTTGAAGCTGTGAAGAGGAACTATAAATTATGCAGGGAGCAGGTTTTTTGTAAAAAGATACACCGGCATAGCGTGATTTCTGTCTTTAAGAACATTATATGCTAAAGATACAAGGATCAAACGCCAACTTCAATTACAGAATAGCAAAGATTTAGAAAACACTCTGATTCAGCAAAGCAGTTGCCAAAAAGTGGCCAAAAATCTTAAGTTTTAAGCAGGTGAAAATTACACTGAAATTTCAGCAGATGTCAAAGCATCTTACTAGATTATGGCCAAAATATTTATCATGCACTTTTATCTTTGTGATTCAGTCTGGGACCCTCGTATTTTCATTGCATATGCACAAAGGTCAAGATAAATCCTCAGACAGGTAAAACTTCCAGAGCCAAAATCCAGATTTTCTAGGAGTTCAAGTTAATCTCCACTTGTTGGGATTTAAACCAAGGGATAGTTTGAGCAGGTATCTGATTCTTTAAGGTGCCCTTGTACTTCACTGTAGGGTATGTCAGATTTTCAAAACATTAAAGCATTAAAAAAAAAATCACTATTCTTATTATTTGTTTTAAGCATCCTCAGAGCAATAGCTATTCTTTTTCTCAGTTAAAGTACTGGTCACAAATTATACTTACTAAGGAAGTGACACCTTCCATCACTTAATAGTGAATAACTTTTATATTATATTTCCAAAAACAGATGAAGTGATTAAACACACACCCCTCCAAGAAAACTAAAGGGAAAGAGACAAATGCAAGACTTAGATAAAATTATCTCCACCCTTTATAGCTATTAATTTCTTCATTTTGCTCAAACAACTATCCAATTGTAATTTACAATTGTAAATTACTAATAGAATACACTTAGTTAAAAATGAAGTCAGAAATCCTTACAGATAATAATTGCAGAAATTTTATTTGTGGTTTTTATTAAAAGAAAAAAATAGTGCATGACGTAGAAGTAATGCCAGATGCTACAGTGGTTTGGACGCAGCATCTGTTTCTTTATATAGCACACAGTTGCAGTCATGTAAGTTGTCATTTTTGCACTGGAATTTTCAAATCAGTTTATACATTTCACATGTGCAACTATGGGTTTAGCGAAACAATTAAAAGTCATTAATGTCCACAACGTAGGGCTATGCTATGATAGATAAACTCTGTATCAATCAGCCAGTTGAAACAATTACCAAAATTTACCATTTTCATTACAGCAAATATCTATTTCCTTTTTTCATGCAAATTGGTAATGAAAGGATGGAGAGCTAGAAAGGTCTTTATTTATTTTATCCTTGGTGACTATTCCACAATGCAAAACTATGGGTAAGAGTAAGTATTTCAGCATTCTCCAACATAATCACCAGAAATAGATATTTGAATACCTAAATATACATTATATTTAAATAGCCACACTTGGAGGCCATCATAGCTGCAGACATACGAGATTTCTACTTCCAAGAAGAGACACTGTATGTGTGAGCAGTTTATCCCTCAGTACATAAATTGGGGGATACAAACATCTCTCAACTAGGCTCGTATCACAGCCTGCTTCATGAACACACTTAAATTTCTAAGTAATCTGAAACTTAATGCATTTTCACAGCAGGGAGGGGAAGGTATCTGAGCCTCTGAGCTGGCAGTGACATCCTTCACTCCTGAACATCCCTGGCACTGTAGACAAGGTAATGCAGTTATGGGGAACACTTGGGGCAATATTTGGGACTTAGTGAGGCCACTGAAGAAGCCCTAAAGCTATCTACTGAGCAGTTGCCAGCATTTCCAGGACTCTGCGTGGAACTGGGATTTGATGATATTGGGCTTATTTGGTAGAGCAGGCTGTGCGCTGGTAGAGTTGTATAATCATACATGATGGGGGTTAGCAGAGGGCACTGTTACTTACTCAGGAATTATATTTCATGGCTTACTTTATTCCCCAACAGGAATCCCAGTTTCTGATCCAGAAATAATGGATAAGGACAAAATAACAATGTATTTTCTTACTTAAAAAGAAGAAAGTCAACAGAAAAGACACTGAACATGGACTCCCTCAGCCCACTGTGTATTACAACTTATTAAAACGTACCGAAACAACTCCTGGGACTTTTAAAATAGTGTTTGAAGATGTGAATCATACTACATAGAAGAACACCTACAGTATCAAACCACTGAAATACAAAAAAATAAAAATTAAACCACACTTATTCATTAATCCCCTCAAAATCTTTAAACTTTACTCTTTAAGTCTTAAGTCAGCATCCTAAAAGCCACAAAAATTTTTCAATTGATGTAAAAGTATGTAGCACAAACCCTTTACTAGCATAGATGGAAAGTATATATAATAAACAAGTAAGTAGAAAGTCTGTCATAATATTTCCTAGTACAGTTCCTTCAAAATACCAGTGTTCAAAATAATGTGTTTTTTTCTTACTTCTTAGAAATATTTTAAATAATTATGATCTTAATGACTTATAATCTTTTAATCTACCTTACACCTCAGTCTGTCTAAGTTTATACTTCCACATATAAAAAGAAAAGCATATTCATATACACCTGAAAAATTCATACTTATAGAAACGTTGTTCATGCTTCTGTACTTACCCAGGACACATTTTTAGCCTTGGGTGGTTTTAGCATGGCAACATGCAAGGCTGAAACGACCAACAACAGCCCCACCAGCATGGAAAGTCAGATGGAGGGGTAGTCCAGGTGCCGTGGTTACCCCAGGGTGTAGAGTTCCTTAGCCTGGCTGACACAGGCACACTGAGCATGTGGTCAGGTAATGATAAAAAAAGTCATTTTTCTTCCCAATGTACAATCCAGTCAAACCAAGACATATCTGTCTTCAGCAGCAGCTGCCTGTATTTCTGTATATCCATGAAATCCAAAGTTGGCTCTTCTCTTTGAAAAGTTAAAACCAAAAGTCAAAGGGACTGACTCCCTCAGACACTTCACCCGCCCAGTGAGAAAATGCAGAGTCCGGTTATCCTCCAAGCTTCCAGCCAAGCATTGAGCTCGTAGGAGAATGAAGCCCAGCACTGAAGCCACTCGCCTTCAGAGGATGTCAAAGACACAGTTGCTGGCTGCACTGTTTAGCTGCTGCTATGCCTGAATATTTCACAACCCCAGGATCTTTAGAGTAATAAAGAGAATCAGGATCTCGATGTCAATAAATAATGCATGCCAACAGCTCGGGCAGGTACCTGTTGCACCGTCCGTGCCCGTGGCGTGGTGGCTGCCACTCCAGCCCCACAGAGGGCACCTGTTCTCGCAGCACCCTCCTGCAGTGCTGGGCTCACCGCCGGCACGGACGCGTGTCCCAGAACGGCAAGCAGAGGCAGAAAATCACTGTTCCTGCTCGTTTCTCTTTGTTCCTCTGCCCTTCTGTCCTTTTACTTTTACCTCCTGTCAATCTAGATTACCAGAGCAGATCCAGGCTAAATTTTGCAACTATCAGTAGTGATTAGAGTGAGTTGATTGAAATCGGATTATACAGGAAGACCTCTGCTTCCTCACTCAGCACACGGGCCAGTACCATTCGCAAAATACTTATGCGTCACTGCACAGTATGAGAGCATTTGGAGCAGTCCATTATAAGAGAAACAGTGCAGTGAAAACAAGCCAGACTGCACTGTCTTTAAAAATGAGAGAAAAGGGATCCTATTTTCAGTAGCTGCACAAATTTACAGGGGAGTGTTTCAGACCATTTCCAGATGGAAGAGTTTGTTGGAGTCTCGTGGATTCACCAGAAAGCGTAGTATATCAAAGAGGGGCACTGCGTACCTAAAGTGCTCTGTGTACCTGCTTGCTATTGCTCAGGTGTGGATCCAGTCCAAGTGTACCTATATGGCATCTGAGCACCAAACTCGTGAGAAGCATCACCCTTCCCTGGGAGAACATCTGCAAATCCTACTGACAGTATCCACACAGCTCACCTAGAGCATTTAATTCAAATGTGCTTTTTCCAAAGCTTATCATTAAATGTACAAGGAAGGTGACCTGCCTGAACCATATTCAAATATATATATTAATTAAAAGACAAATATGAGCTATGAGGTAAAAAGGTACAGTACCATCCCAAAATGGTGATACTTTATCTTGAAAAGAAGAAAACAAAACACAAAATAGAAAAGATGGTGAAACAGAACAAGGGAGCAATCTAATAAAAAGCAATTTAAAAAAATGTACAAAATTAAGTCCAGCTGAGAGATACTCTGAATGTGACAGACAGATGCAATTTGCATTACAACATACCATTTTTCTAGGACTTCCTAAATAAGAACTTAATATTATTATCTACTCATGATACAGACCTAGATTATGCTTCAAGCATCATCTGTCACTTTACACTGATTATTTAACATATTTGCATAAATGCAATGGGTTTATGATTCCAAGAATTCAATTTGTGGATGTTCCATGATCTGTTTGTGGGTATTAAAATAATATTAAGGTCTTTTTCAAGGTGGCAACATAAACTTCTTATTTTGTTAAAGGAAACTCTAGAAACTGCTTATGAGACTGGGACAGAGATAAAATGTGTTTATTTCCCACTGGAAATAACTATCTGATTTCTAAATACTTACAGTCTTCTGCTTTCTGTAGTCCACATTGTAGGTAATCAGAAGCTAAGTCTGGTACGCTCTGTGTTGCATGTACTAGAAAGAAGGTTTATAAGCACACAGTTTTTAATTAGATCCCCCTTTTTCTCATAAGTCTACTCAGTCTCATGGAGCTGAAGCAGTATCTGTAATTTTACATGATTGGGACTAAAATAAAAGAGTGGATGATTGCCTTCACTAAGGGCACTGAGATTCAAATTCTAGCAGCTGGACGGGTGGAATACAAAGGTGTATGACTGGATATAAATCCAGCAGTGTGGAAACTTTATGCAGTGAAAAATTCTCAGTGAGATGTTAAGCAGTTATTAGAAACAGTTCTGTTTCAAATATACCATGTCTAGACATATTAAAGAAAATATTTCACAGAGAAATTACTTTATTCCGTTCTGAAAGTGAAAGAGTATTAGTCTAGAGTCTGTTTCATTAGCATCGAACACAAAGGTATCCTACAGTACCGTCACTGGTGTAGAAAGGATCAGATCATATCTGTCCCTATACACTGTGACAATAAATATACACTTGGTCCCATACATACAAGCTGAAAAACAGCTGGCATTTGAGCTTTCTCCTTCTTAATATTAACTCAGTTCACAGAATTTTAGAGCAGCAGCTGCTAATGGCTTGCCAGACGTGCTCAAATAAAATGAACTAAATTTATTCTCTCACACAGAAGGATTTTGAAATACTGAATTTTACTTTAAGCAGCTGAATTAGTGCCAATGGCATTCATAAAAAGAATCCTACTGCTAAAATATAATGAAATAAAAGACAACAAGGGTTGAAAATTTAGATGCTAACAAGACTAGAAAGTCCAGAAATTAACCCTGTTATAAGTAGGACCTATGGTGCAATCTTTGATTCCAGAGGACACAAATCTCATTGTAGAAAACACAAGATCCTCATAAGAGGAACAATGCTGAACAATAAACGTAAAATGACAGAAATATTCTGCACCATGCATCCTCTCCTTTCTGATGTGGCACTTTTTGTACAGTCACTGCAACATCCGATAGTTTTTCTATCTTTAATGAGCATGTTTTCAGAAGATGCTTGTGAGGGAAGCTGCTGCTGTTTTTCTCATTTGATAGCTGGAATATAAATTCCAGATGAGTCCATTAGTTAATGAGGAGTCTAGTCTGAGAGGATTCTGGTCTGATCCTTTTAAGAATTTAACATTCTGTAATGCTTTCTGTATTTAGAGCACACTTGTGGACTTTCTCTCTATTGCATACTCAGCAGATCTGCAAACAAATCTTCATCACTTCAATTTTGAGATCACAGACTTGTTTTAAGCTCAGTATTCCCAAATGGTGGTACACAAGACACTTAGACTATTAACAGAACTTCTGATTCATGTTCAGTCTTGCCAAAAGCCAAGTAAGCACCAAATCTATTTCCATTTTATTCATAAAACTATCCTCTCTCTTCCTGTCCTACATTTGCTTAGTTAGCTCTGCCTTCAGAAACACAGTGATGTGTCACATCAAGAAAATTGATTTTTTTTTCCCTGAGTATCAGCCATCCAGTGATGAATACAGCTGTGATCTTAGGAAAAAGAGAATTTGGCTCTTGGTCTTTAAATACCACATTGCAGCATATACGCAGAATTCTAGGGTGTTTTAGCTTTCAAATAACTGACTTCCTAATCTCAATGCTTTCTTATGTGAGGTTTTCATTTTTTTATATGTTTTAATAAAAGTTCCAGCACCATCACCACCAGAAAAGAAACCGTATTCATTGATTTGGATTGCAACAAGCTTCACAGCCACTGTCCTCACTTCAGAGCTGTGGCTGAGACAGACACATGTTACCCAAATCATCCATTTTGGCTCTTCAGAATAAGCAGACGCTGGAATTAATGTGTCTTCTCTCTAGATACAAAACAGAAATAAGACTGTGACCTTGCAAAAGAATGCTTCAAATTCGCTCATTAAAGTTTGCGAAGCAATTAGATGAACATTTTAGGACTGCACTGCTTAATGAAGATCATTAAAGAAAAGCCTTTACATACATAACACACCGTGACATGGGCTGCCAAACCATAATTACTATTCTTTACACAGAGAAACGGCCAGGCCTCAGAAAGGATGAGACACATGGTCTGCTTACTGATAGTGGAAAGGTACTGCAGCTCAGACACCGTGCCCTCCTGCTGCTGTCCCCGACAGCTCTGCCTCTCTGTGGTCATCCCTCCCTGCCACCAAGTGACTCGTGACTGCACAGCCCAGCTGCTGAGCTCCCCTCCAAGTCCTCTGACTCCCAGCCTCCCGTCCCTCCCCTGAGTCGCAGCCAGCAGTGCTATCACCACCCAGCCTGGCCAGCCAAACAAAGGTCAGCAGCAGACCAATCCCTTGCTCGAGGCAGATCCCCACAGCCTATTCCAAATCATACTTGTAACTAGTGTTTCTCAAAGGATCAGCTTATTTCCTCTACTCTCAATCAACATAAAGATCTTCTGGAATATAGGCCATGGTTGTACAAAACCTCCAAGCTGCACAATTCCGAGTCAATGTGCATGGGATGAATGGAGGAGTCAGGCAGCAAGGCAAGAAGGCTGCTGCCCAGCTGCTACAGCCCAGCAGAGAGGGAAGAAAATGGAATGAATTTACAAAGACCCCCAACTGCAAAGCTGTGAAACCAACCAAAATTCAGATAATTCAAAGTTTGATTCAAAAATGATTCTTCACCATTTGTCATAGTTTATAACCATCATTCATATTTTCAAAGTATATTATCTGAGATACTGCAGCTGACTCAGAGATGATGCTTCTCAGAACAGGAAGAAATTCTATGGATATTAATAATCTGCAGTATCTGTTCCTGCAGTTAATTTCTAAGGTTGGTAGGATAAAAACTTCTTTCCATATCTGTCTTAATCAGCAGCACAAAAAATAAGAATGTTTCATAATAATGCAGGAAAGTGAAAAAAAAAGTGGTTCACCACAAGAAAGGGAAAACAAAAAGTATCTGATTTTTACTGCCTTCTGCATCATGCTTTAGAGGTAAACGAAAAATTCACATTAGATATTTATAAGTAGAAAATTAATTACATGCTCATGGCAAAGGAAAGCTTAAAGAGTATGTAAATGTAGTATTTCAGTGGTATTTCAGTTCGTTGTATATAAATAGTAATGGAAGAACTAAAAATATTCAAAGAACTGAAATTCAGGAGTTGGTGAGTGTCACACATTAAATTGTATTCAAAATCACTAAGAAAAAATAATCAAAAGAAACTCTCAGTAATCAATGGCAAGGCAAATCAAACCTTTTGGTAAAAAAAGATGTACTACATGTTAAGAAAGGTATCAATTCCTGAAGGAGTATATTAATTCAAAGAATGTTTCTATGAAACAACATTCCTCAAGCCTTGGAGAGCAAAAGGAGTTCTGGTATCTCTCTTTTTTAAAATGTAATAATTGTTTCTATACCTGAAAAGTTTTGTATATTTCTTATACAAGAAAATCAAAAGTACAGCGAGTACACTATTGAACCTACTACCCCAACCCATTCATGTGTGTCTCTCACCCAAATACATTTAAATTAAATGCTTTTTAATGCACTTATTTGAATAGCTGTGTAATATCCTTTACTATGAGTTACTGACATGACTTCAAATTTTCTTTTGTATTTTTCTGTTCTTTGTCTTATGACCACTCAAACAGTTCCTTCAGAATACACAAAGAGACAGAAAAAAAAAGGAACTGACTCACTTGCAATATTTTATACAACAAAACAACAAAAAAATTGAACACACGCAAGCAAAGCCATGAAAAGTATAGCAGTGCTTGGGGAAACAAAAATTTATTTTAAATTTTTCTTTATTTCTAACCCTAATTAAATACGCCATCAGATGATACTGTTTTCCTGTGGCCATCAACTGAAAAATGTCATGGACTGAAAAGACAAATACCCTAGACTATAGCAATGACAGTTTATTACATGTTGCTGTTAGACAACATCATCAAGTACTTCAAGACCAAATTGCTAAAAACAATGGGGTCAGGAGAGTGATATTCAAAATCACTGCTAGAATTGTGAAAGCCTTTCAGAGAGACAGTTTCATTTTAAACTCATGCAACACTGTCTTTTAATCAATGAAATCATCAGTGAAAAGCCAGTTCAAATCAGAGTCTGTCCTACTGTGTCACATCGTTCCTCAGGGATAAACAACATACTGCAAAACACAGATTTAAAAACAAAAATGCTCTCAAAAACACCATTAAAAGCAAAGATTACAATATTTGACTTGAAGATCATGCATCAAGAAATATTCTGTCTTATACAGCCTTTTTTAAATCTTTCTTTTCTCATGCCTATCTATATTTGCTATAGACAAAATGATATGATGGATCTGTATCTCAGCTTCTCGTGTTACAGCATCTACATGCAGGGACGACAGCAAGAGTGGTGGGAGCAGCCAGTCCAGGGATCAAGGGAAAACACTTGGCTCTGGCTTAGAGTATCCTTGTAGTTAAAGTCAAAGAGACATTCTGGGGATAAAAAGCAGAAGAGGGGACAAAGAAAGGGTAATTAAATAAAGTTCAGCTTGGCCAGGTAGTATTTATGTATTATATACACAGATTATCCTTCTGGGCTGTCCAACACAATCCAATATAATCAAGAGTAGTGTACTGGAAAAAGGCCACAAATTACATCATACTTCATGCACCAAATTAAATGTTCCAGCAGCAGAGCAAGCTCAGGAGCATATCTCGGGCGTTGAGGGATGAAAGCAACCAGCACATGACAGAATGCTGGGCAGCAATTTATGGTGCCTGTTAACAGGAGTGTCCTGTTGTCAGTAGTGCCAGAGTGGCCTCCTGAGCTCAGAGCAGCCAGTGGAACAGACCACTCTGCAAACCCAGAAGAGTTCACGTGAAGGAAAAATGGGAGAGATTCTTATAAAGCTCATAAGCTGCCAGAAACATCTTTATCTCAATGTGATTCACAATATATAACACTGAGGCTGCAATCTATCTTCAGCTTAAGCTGGTGAAGAGGCAACATCGCTCCAGCCTCCTCCTTCTCCTCAGGAGGAGGCAGGAGGCAGGAAGAGGCAGGCAGGAGGTAGAAGGAGGCAGGAAGATGCAGGAGGAGGGAGGCAGTGGCCACAGCAGCAATGGGGTCTCCTGGGGTCTCTAGTTTGTCTTCCTTCACAGCAAAGTGCAGCCACTGGCAAAGTCTTGAAACTTCATTTTCACAAAATGTGTGAAGCTAGATATTCCCACTGATCTCTGAGACTTTAGAGCATTTGGAGAACAGGTTTACCTAGTACAGCAGCAGCCCACATGTTCCCATATATTTTTCTTGGTTCTGGGCTGGCAAAGACGTCCGGACTCACCAAGCTGAAACTAACCAAACAGGAGAACCAGCCTTGGTGGCTGAAAATAGTCCTGGTCATACCTTCTCCAGCTTCCTGGAGTTTGCATCTAGTTTTGGGAAGACTCCATTACAATCATATCAAATAGACCTTAAATTTATCCAATTTACTTGCCTTGGGCAACAGACTTTACCCTTCTGAGTTGGGAGTAACTGACACATTTTATTTTCTCATCCAGTTCTAACTGGGAGATGTAAACAATTCCCCAGTCCAGAAAGAAGGAATTTCTTATAATCAACTTTTCCTTGGCCCTAATGTTCACTGTCATTGGTCAGCCCTCCAGCTTGGACAAACTGGCCTGTAGTGTTACGATAACGATACCACACTGCACCACTCAGTTTGGGAAGCACTCTGAGTTCTGAAGTTCAAACTGAAAATGTTAACCTATTGAAATCACAGCGAGAGTTTTGCATTTACCTCAAAAATTTAGTCACTTATATTCATGGAATCATAGAATTGTTTGGTTTGGAAAGGACTTCAAAGATTTTCCAATTCCAAGCCCCCTGCCACGGGCAGTATGCCATTCACTAGACCAGGTTGCTCAGAGCTCCATCCAGCCTGGCCTTGAACATTACCAGGGATGGGGCATCCACAAATTCTCTAGGCAAAATAAATTGTTGTATTACTAATTGTCAATGTAATTTGCTATATTAAATCAAGGAACCAGATTGAAATCATTTGTAAAAAAAAAAATTAAAAAATAATTTTCCCACTTTTAGGGCAGAAATCCACATTTTGTGTGATAGGAAAGTGACAGAGAAGTTACTTTCAATTTGTGATTCAAACACCTTTTTATTTGGAGAGCACCCCAGCGACTCGTCACACACACACAAAAAAAAAAAATACAAGCTCTAAATAAATTACTGACACTACAGGTTTTATTTTGTGGTCTAATTTGTCCCTTTTTAGCATGCTTTAAATTTACAGCATGAAAGTACAGAAACTAAAAAGAACCCACAGGCACATGTACATGTGATCATCCTTCAATCAGCAAATTGCTTTGGGTCTCACTGACTGGCAGTTTTAAAACTTTTTATTTCCAGCTGGTTGAACTGTTCTTGAACAAAGTTTACTATTTCACTGTAGTAGTCATAAACCTCTTTTCTGTCTCATCTACCATCCATGTAGTCTGAATACATTTTTTTTTCTAGAATATATATGACTTCCCTAATGCCAAACAACTACACTATTCCTTTTGTATTTTTACAGTATCTAAGAAAACAAAGAATTTTTTCTGCCTATAATCACGCCATTTCTGTAAGAGTACAGAAAGTCTTTCTGTTCAGTGTTCCTGAGACACAGCCTCACAGTAACAACTGGTACTGTGAGCAAGCTTTGCACAAGCAGGCAGAGATATTTCCTTTGAATCCAGCCAGAGCTCTGCTATGAGTGACTGCAGAGTTCACCAAACAAAAACTGCCTCTGTGATCTCTGCCTGTACCACAGGTAAATATCACTATTTCTGGAAAGAGTTTTTATCTTCTTTGTTCTGTCTCCTTTTTATTTCTCTCTCTGAAGAAAAAGTTATTTCAGTTCATGTCTGAGGTTTATTTCAGTCTACAGTACTTTGGCATTTTTCTTCAAAATTTACAAGGATCACTTTATCCAGCTTAGAAACATAACTAAGACTGGGGTCAACTCCTTAACTGTAAGTAACAGTGCTAGCATAAAAACATGATGACATGATGTCTAATCTCTTTGAATCCAAAGCAATTTCAAAAATAAGTATAAAATAAAAGGAAAATATTTGGCATAAACACATTTTCAAACACACACTTGGAGGAAGGGTCGCCTGCAGGAAGTCTTGTGTCTGCAGCTGGAAGGAGCTTGGCAATGGCAAGGCTGAGCCAGGTCACTGCATTTCAGACCAGGAGAGATTTGCTGTGCAATTCTCCAGCTTTCCTAAGAGGCTTTCTTAATTAATTTTGGGTTTGGGGTTATTTTGTGTGTGTATGATGGGGTAGGGGTTGTGTTGGGTTTTTTTGGTTGCTGTTTGTTTGTTAAATCTGTTTAATTTTTCAGAAAACCTGCTCTATATGGATGGGAAGATGTATCATTATAGATCATAGCAAGGGAAACAGTTTTAAAATTTTTTTTGGCAAGCCCATGGGAGACCCATTTAAAAACTGCTGTCTCAGTTCCCCCACCAGTGACTGGGACACACAGACTCATGTGACCCTAGGACACCCTTTTCCAGGGTGAACGTTATTACCTTTGGTCACCCTGCACACATGTTGGACAAACTGAATATTTCTTAAAGGATAGAGTGAATGAATTGTTTGACTCACAACAGGCTTGGATGAGGTATGTTATTATATATATAACCCAGGAGCTTTCCAACCCTTGACACAAGCCTGTTTAAAATTAAAATGAAAAGAAAAATATTTCCTTAAAACTTCCAAAGCAGTCAACAGTTAAATTTTTTATGAAGACAAAGGTAAGGAAGCTGAATCTTTCCTTTCCACAAATTTTCCTGTGCTTCTATTCCATTTTCCATCTTTCTGCGTATCTTAACCCTCAGGGTGCAACCCTCACTGAGTACCTCTTTTTGGTGAAGCACTTAGTATTTTATAATTAACCTGATCATTGAATTCTCCCTCAACATTTGTCACTTAGACTTAATTTATTTCCTTCTGTGGTTATTCTTCCTCTCAAAACAAATCCTGTTCTGTATCCTCAGAGAGGCAAATATTTCCTTCTTAGAGAAGGTATCATTTCATGTGCTTTCCTGGTTTAACGCACACTTCTTTGCCTCAGTCAGGGCAACATTTCTTTCATTTCTCCTGCCCTTTGGTGATGTGTTGCACCTGTTGTCCTCTCCTAAGGTATATGTTGCATTTATATGCAACCTACACAAATATGTTAGTCCTTGTAGAGACTGACTTTTACTAAAATGCAAATAGATTTAATAACTAATGGCACAGTGACAATTCAAAAGATAAACATGATAATTCTTTAATGATTACCAGCTATCATTAGACAATACAGTTTCAATAAAATTTGCAAAACTTTAGCTGTTTTACTTGAATTACAGTACTGTGGTTGCAGACACATGCAAACATGTATCTTTATTGAAATCAAAGATATACCTTTAACGAAATGTGTGCAGTAGTTCATAACAATTGTAACCATTTCCTCCACAGAAGAAGGTGCCGTGAGTGTGACTCCTCTGCACCTACTTTTTCTATACACATGGCAAACCTCCTCCGGGTCTGCTGACTTCTTCTCTTTGACATCCTCTCTAAATTTCTCCTTATGATGTCTCTAATTATTCAGTTCAAGTAGCTTATTACTATTCCATACAAACATGATCTAAATTAATCTGATTTCTAACCTCTCAATTAGAGTTTTGCTGATAAGTTCTTAAAGACTTGCATGACTAAGCCTTTCTTTCCTTAGCTGCTGGGGAGCAAGGACCAGCACCTTATATTTATTTACTGATGCTGGTTTTGTGTAGGGTCATGCTGTTTCAGCACACTTTCAATATTCCAGGAGAAAATGAAGACTGAAAACCATTAAATTAACTGTATTATGACATTTTTCTTTCTTCTCCTTTGGACAACCTTTTACTATGTTGGATTCTGATTAAGCAGATAATTAATCCAACTAGTCTTATCTTCTGAATCTTTTCCATGGCCTGCGGTGACACAGGCCTTAGAAAGAGCGCTGCTCTTAGAAACAGTAAACTATCCAGTGTAAGTAAAATCTGCGGCTCACGATTCAATAAAAAAAATATCAAGAGTATATTATGTAATACATATAGCTCACATTAAAAACTGGGAAAACAAGAGGTAAACGGAATATTTTTAAGTCGGGTAAAAGCAGAGGAACCTTAGAAAAGTTGTATTCACAACTTACGAAAAAAACTCATGATCTGAAAACATGGGAAAAGTGTTAATAAAGAAGAAGAAAGATATTTTGACTGGGAGAGTTTCTGGAAGTAACAAATGGAAATAGAAAAGCAATAAATGAAGCAAGATGTTTCTACTGAAAATAGAGGTATCAACATCTGCTATAGTCAACCAAGCTCTGTGCACAAACCCATAAGCCGAAAAGATTATAAAAGGTGAAGATGGTGAGTGTTCTTGCTAGCAGTCCAGGTATAAACCCTGAAATAGACTTTACAGAGATGATGGACAAGAGGAAGCATTTCACCAGCTGTAGAATAAATAGGTCATTATTCCCATAAAGATAGTAATTTTCATTACTCTATAACAGATCAAAGTGTGCAAACACCACCTCCAAATTATTTGTTTCCAGAAGCAACACAAACCCCAGGAGCACTCCTTCTCTTGCATCATGCTCTAATGCCACACAGATTGCTCCAAGCCACACGTGCACATGTGAACATAGATGCATGATTGCAAATACACACTGCAACAGATTCTTCAGCTGTTAAACAAATAGTATTTCATCCAAGTGAAGCAGCAGAGTGGTTCCATCTAGAGGAAGAGTGTGTAAAAACTACTCATCCCTGATGACTAGTTATTTTTAAATAAAGAAAAAGCATTAACACAGCACACTCAGTATAAAGGCCCTGCTACGTGGTACCATAGCTCCATTAATAATCTGTTTCTTACGGAAGTGTGTACTGTGTGCTTGGTTAGCTGGACAGAAAATACCACGTTGTAAGCATCAGAATTATTAACATCTACAGTCAGGACAATCTGCTTCTATTGATGATGCAACTCAGGATTTCTGGTCTGCGAGTGCACATTGCTGGGTCATGTGGAGCTTCTCATCTATCAACACCTTCTCCTCAGGTCCAAGGACACCAAGTCCTTCTCCTGAGGGCTGCTCTCAATCTACTCAGAATACTCTCTGCCCAGCCTTTACCTGTTCTTGGGATTGCCCTGATCCAGGTGCAGGACCTTGTACTTGGTGTTACTGAAATTCATGAGGCTGGCACAGGCCCACCCCTCAGGTGGAACAAGATGCCTATGGATGCCATCCCTTCCCTCCAGTGTGTGGAGTGCACCACACAGCTTGTTGATGTCAGCCAGCTTGCTGAGGGAGATGTTTATCCCACTGTTCATATCGCTGACAAAGATGTTCAACAGTGCCAGTCTCAAAACCAACCCCTTGGGAATTCCACTCGTCACTGGTCTCCACTCAGACATTGACCCACTGACCACACTGCATTCTTTGAGTGCGACCATCCAGCCAACTCCTTATGGGCTGAGTGATCCATGTGTCAGATCCATGTCTCCCCAGTTCAGAGACCAAGATGCTGCGCCGAACATTGTTAAATGGTTTGAACAAGTCCAGGTAGATCCACAGAATATTCTGAGCTGGAAGGGACCCACAAGGACCATCGAGTCCAACTCTAAGTGAATGGCCTGTACAGGGACTGAACCCACAACCTTGGTGTTATTAGCACCATGCTCTGACCAACTTGCCTCATCCACCAATGCTGTAATCAAGTCATAGAAAGACACCAAATCTGTCAGGCATGATTTGTCCTTAGTAAAGCCATGTTGGCTGTCACCAATCACATCCTTATTTTCCATGTTCCATAACATACAGAATTATTTTTCCCCTTTTCCAGTCAGTCGGAACTTCACTGGACTGCCACAACTTTTCACATATGGTTGATAGTGGCTTGGCCACTTCACCTGTAAGTTCTCTCAGGTTCCACAGACACATTTCCTCAGGTCCCACGGACTTGTGCACCTTCAGGTTCCTTAGATGGTCTCAAACCTAATCTGCTACAGCAGGCGGTTCTACATTTTCTCAGTCTCTGCCTTTGCCTTCTGCGACTTAGCTGGTGTGGCTGGAGCATTTTTCAATGAAGACTGAGGCAAAAAAACAATTGAGCACCTCAGTCTTCATGTCCCAAGTACCCAGGTCTCCTGTTTCTGTCTGGAGAGGTCCCACATTTTCCCTTGTTTTTCTTTTATCATCAATATACCTATAGAAGCTTTTATTGTTGCCATTGACCTCTCTGAGCAGATTTAATTCTATCAGGGCTTTGCTCAGACAGTTCTTCTGTATTCCTTCAAAATTCCTGATGGAAGGGGATGTTTAATCACTAGGGAAAAATTACAAGACTTTTTCCAGAAGAGTTTCTGCTCAGTGAAGCACTCTTGCTATGTTCCGAACTCCATGAATCTATCTTTTCTATTCAAACATAAAGTGTTCTTTTATTTTCCTCTCATTTCCCTATTACTAAGTTACTAATTTTGTCACTTTGGTTTAGTATAAAGATAGTAGGAAAGACATTAAACATGGCATTCTTCCATAGAGAATGCAAAGGACTCAATTAGTATTGTGAGACAGCCAGTTAATTTATCATGACTTCACAGTCTCATAAAATTGTTATGCAATGCCAACTCATCAAAGAATGTATTAAAATTGCCAAGAATACATAAATTTTTCCTCCACCACTGAAGTCAGTAAGTATTGTACTCAAAGACATCGTACCCAAGAAGAGCAGAAAGAAAAAGTAACTGCTGAAGGGGAAAAAAATATATTCAGGAAAGAACAAAAGTACCAAACTAATGAAATACAAAGAACAAAGAAGAAAAACATTTTACCAAATGAGGACGGCAAAGTTCACTGTGTATGAAGTGGGAGAAAAGGCAGAGGAAAAAAAGCTGAAAAGAAATGAAGCATGAAAACGGGTCACATTTTACTTGTAACAATTTCTTAAGCTAGTTTTAAGTGTTTATTTTTAACAAATATTCTTTTTTCAGGTTTTGTAAAAAATGTTATACTTCTGCACAGATACTTGTGCAGCAGGATTCTCCTCAAGTTTTACAGGAAGGAAGTGCCCCAGGCCTCTTTCCATATGATTTGTTCACAGCCACAGGATGAATCACTGACAGATTTGGAGACAGAGGTTACCAGTCCCAGTTCCCACTCATTAACTCCAGTAGACTAATCATAAACCATCCAGTGGTGCAACTGAAGAGCACAGCTTGTTGCAAATTTGCAACTTATTCTCAGTAATATATCACAGGTTTCAGAAAACACAAAGCCTTTTTAAGAACACCTTATTTTAACTCAGCTTCAGAGAACTCTAAAATTAAAATACGCATACAATTCAAGTCAAGGGTGCTACTGATGGAGGAAGAGGAGTTTACAAGGGAAGCCAGTTGGTTTCGTCACGTCTGAGCTCTTCTTGCCAAAAACAATGCAAACAATGTCACTACCTTGATATACCCAAATTAGCAGGGAGTAACAAAATAATGCTCCATTTAAGCAAAAGTGAAATAGTGATAGAATTACCAAAGGAATTATGAACTCAGCCTTAAGAGATGAGGGTAGTGGAAAATAATTTAAATGGGGTTCTCTAATTCTTTACTTCAGTACAAAATTAATATTTTGATGATGCTGCTGCCTTGAAATTTTACATATTTTAAATCTTTTACTCAAGCAGTTACATTATACACAGAATGAAAAGGGAATGACAGCAGGCCCTTATTGTACATATTGTCACAATATTTTATCCAACAGCCATATTGTTATATAATTTTGCTTCAGAATGCACAATGAGCTGCAAATGTTCCATTTAATTCTCCTAAATGTAAGATCCTTTTTCAAAAGAAGCCCCTTTTGCTAGTTAAATAAATTCTAAGGTTGCACTTAGGAAATGCAGCAAGAAGAAAGAATTTAAAGAAGGGAGACAAGAAAACAGAGGTTTTGTAGTCCAAAATCTATGCTATCAAATGGAAAGAAATCTTTTAAATGGAGCCATAGAGTCAAAAAAAAATTATGGCCACTTAATGATGTGAAAAGAAAAACAATTGGAACAAATGTGTGAAGTTTCACTTGAAAGGACTGGAGCTGCAATCAAAAGAGTTTAGCATCAATACACTCCCCAGCATAATGAATACAGGTCATTAGACAGTTGCAGCAGAATAAATTCAGATAAAGACAATTTATTACTTTTATTTTGGCCGTGCAAAGTTTGACAGTCCTGGTTTGGCTGGTATACAATGACTAAGAGAGTCTTGGATCAAATCCCTTGCTCTTTAAGTATTACCACATCGGTTTACTCCACTTTATTCACTGACTGTCTTCTTCCCATACTATCAAAACAAAAAATTATAAAATCAGGATATAGAAAAAATTCAAAAGGACTTCATAGAGACAACTTAAACATAGAAAATATCCCCCCCCAAATCCATAGATAATGAACTCCTTCCTAACGGTGCTGAGGCACCCAGTACTGAGTGGAATCACTTAAGAAAGTTAAAGGACTTTTTCCTTTTCCAGACAGTTCCCTTAAGCTGTAAATATAACATGTTTATGCTAAAAGAACTCCTTTAAATGTCTTCATCAGTAAACCACAACTTGTTAATACTTTCTTTCCTCCTCCTCAGCATGTGCTTTTCTGCCTACAGTACACAAGGAAGAGAATCATGGATGTAAATTCTGATAACAACAGTTCATCCACAGCTGCCTTAGCCTGTAACTTCTCCTTGTGTCCTTGTGAACAGCTCAGACTTCCACTATAACTGACAAAAGCGGCGATGGAAAAAAGAGGGATAGATGCAAGACTAGAGCTGATGGCACAGGAGTATCAGGGGTCACAGAAATAGCCCTGCCAGGTGCCATCCTGGGCTGAGACTAATGT
Source organism: Edolisoma coerulescens (assembly GCA_013397115.1). Lineage (NCBI taxonomy): Eukaryota > Metazoa > Chordata > Aves > Passeriformes > Campephagidae > Edolisoma > Edolisoma coerulescens. Next base: position 1,327,203 of record VWZW01002015.1, read on the forward strand.
CAACAGAAGCAAAAGAAGTTTTCAAATGTGAAGCAAGAATTCTGCAGATCAAAACGAGAAGCATGGTGGAGAAGTGTAAAAACATAGCTCTATCTAGAAAAACAATAAATATAAATCAGCAATGAAGAAGAGAAAGGGAGGTGGCAAGCAAAAGGAACAAAGGAAAGGACAGCATCTGCTACGACAAAGAATGGTCTGGTGAGAAACACTATTAAGCGATAGATAGAAAAGCTTACGGTCTCAGAAAGAACAGAAAAAAAAAACCCCTAGTACAAATCTAAAAAACCAAAATGAGAACGTTCCCTCAGGAGGTCTGAAATATCCTCCAGACACAGGCACAAAAAGCCTGACGTCTGGAGCCCACTCACTGCTGCAGGCAGAAAGCTCTCCAATTACAGTCCCCACCATTAGAAAAGAAGCATCTTGAAACAAAACCGTACCAAGGTCCTTTAATTACATTAAACTAAAATATACAGTACAAGCCATACCATAAATTTCACTACTAATGTTCAAATAAGGTTTATATTCTTTTGGATTGCATTTTTAAAGTTTTTTTTTCTTTTTTATATCAAATTATAATAGTCCTTTGTTAAGATTAGAGCCACAGTAATGAATATTTGCCTTCCAGACATCATCTCGATGCTTTATCAAATTAGTTATATATCTGAGAAAAATATTTAAAACATCAGCTCAGAATTTTTCTGAATAGTCCTTCCACATGAGCAAAAATGTAATTTGGTAATTCTACAAAAGAACCAAACAAAAAAAAGCCCACAGAAATTCAAAAAGTCAACCACATGAGTTTTCAAACAAATCAGTATTAAAGTCAGTGTTTGGAAATCCAGACAAGTACAATGGATTCCAAACCCATGGCTTCCCTATCCAGATTATCATATGTTGGCCCTCCCTGGCCACACTTACCTACTCCTTGTTTACATAGCTGTAAAAATGGCAGTAAACACGTACTCTGCAAACACATCTGCATCCCAAGGAGCCAGGAGGATCTTCAGTACATTGGGATGCTCAAGGGGCTTGGAATTACCTGTCTGTATACTCCAACAGGCGCCTTCCAGATACGGATTTGGTCCCTTCCATGCACGCTGACTTGAACAGTCTTTCAAGAAATTATATAGACCCTCTTCCTTGATTTCACTTGCCATGGATTAAAAAGTTCTGTCAACCCATATTATGTTGCCATAAAAACAGTTTTTCCAGTTTAGTTGGCAAGTTCAACCACAGCAAATGAGATCACTTGCAGCAGTAAGAGAAGGCAGCACACGTACAGTCAGGCAAAGTGGTTGACAGAATTGCTCTGCTCAGAAACATGCAGAGTCTGGAATTATCGTGAACTCTGTATTCAAACAGCCTTCACTTCCAGACTCTTCCAGGGAGAACAGTGAGCTGGAGACAGTACAAGATTTCGAGTGACTTCCATCATATTGCAACTTCTCTTGAAGGCTGGACCAAGAGTACATATACTGGACTAAAGTTTGAAAACAAAATAAACTGGTCAGTCTTCAGGCTCCAGTGCTTTTAGATGTTCCCTACCAGGTAGGCAGTAAGAGTTGTGAAAACATTTCTGGGCAACACATAATTAGTACTAATGTTTTAGACTTCACTTCCAGAAAGAGATGAGATTATTCACTGGAAGGACTTCACTCAGCTGCTCCTCCATACTACTCCAAATAGATCCTATTTGACAAAATGGCATGACCCCAACTCACAGACATGACTGATGGAATAAGGTGAAGACATTACTTGGAACTATCTCCAGCTTTTGCCATGAAAATTTCCAGTGTGAGGGTCTTTATTTCTGGAATTGAGTATTAGCATGCAGTCATGTCCATACAACACTTCCTACCATAAGAAGCTCCAGGTTATTTCACACCATATTAAACACACTGCATTAAATGACACCTCACAGCCCCACCACCCTGATTACCCACCCAAAGAAACCACAGATGAGGAAGAGTGGAAATGTTGTGGATTCATTGCGTTACAGGGTGCCAGGATGAAGGAAGAGTCAACAATCCGGCAAGCCAAGCGAGAATGCCTGAGCCAGATTTAACCTTGTCAACATTGTGTGGTCTGTACGCCACTCATTAGCTGCAAAACCTGGAGAGAAGGTAAAGCAGGATACAACCCATCCAGGCCTTCAGTTTTATCCCAGCACACAGATGCAGGACAAATCTCTGTGCATGACAATCCTACATACAGGAGATCACAGAAAGGAGCAATGTATGAATACAAATATTTTCTCTATCAACAATGCTGCTCCTCCAAAGAAACAATGGGAGCCTGTGTAACCATGGATAGTGGTCTATTCTGGACCCAAAACATCATCAAAGGGATTGATTATGCCTAAGACTTGCACAGTTTTTAGGACCCAGACCAGAATGAGCTGTATTGCTGGCACACAGTAGCCAGTTAGGTTTGGTCATGTTTCAGTTACATAAAGTACAATACCTTAAACTCCCTAAAAAAATGAAAAAAAAACCCCAACTTCCAAGACAGATCATTTACAACTACAGTTCATAAGGAACTTCAGAATTGTAAACTAATAACCCAGAATAAAAGTCTAATGTTTTTCCCCAGTGAGTCAGATGTTAATAAAAAGGGTCATATCTTGGCTCACTTTAATTTCAGGTCTTTCATCCCAAAAGAATCACACAGTACAACCTCAATTAGTGCAATGCCATTGGGAGTGCCAAAAAAATTTAATAATAACAGGTTTGGATAATCAAGGATTCAAACAACAGAGAGAATTTTCATTGTAATTGAGTTATTTAAGAACATGGTCATCTTTCATGTAATAGCATTCTGACCAAAATGATCAAGGGCAAACTTCATTTCACTTGTCCTAACTAAGACTGAACAACCTTCTTCTTTGTAAACAGTCAGTGAGATATTCAGAATACCACAAGGTCCGTCAGCTTTGCACAATACCCTCACAGAAAAAAGTTTAGTAGTTTATAAGACATTCACTAAGCACCTTTCTCTCCATTACCCATAAACATCCAAGACAATGATGGAGTTCATGGGATTCTGTCTAGATAATATTATTCACAGTGGCTGGTGTTACTGCTAAATAACAGTAACAAGGAGAAATGAAAGGGTGGGTGATGCATCTCAAGAGGTCATTATTTTCATATGCCCTAAACTCCACTGGCATGGAGAACTAACAAGAAGGGTTTTCAATTTGTATTTCAACTTGTGTATAATTGTGGGAATATTATCAAGTAAGTATCTGCATAAGAGATATCCAAGTTTTTATTCTATACTGAATTGATAGTTAAAAGTAATTATGCATTGGTTTTTGCATAGTTTATACAAAATACAGTACTGTTTAAGTTCTTTCCTTTCTCTCATCTGATGCTCCATACTTTTGCCTGCTTCTTACAGTATCAACTGTTGCACCGGTGAGAACAAAATACACCCAAAGTCAAATAAGCTTTGTGCAAAACAACTGTGACCACACTCACATTTTCAGTTGTTTACATCTCTGCAATTTGTTCTGAAGGAGAGATTTAGGGTTTTTTAATAATTCAATTCTCTCCAACAATCCCTTACACAAACTTTGACTTAGATTGCACCTATTTATGACCGTAAACATCTCTAAAAGACCTTTCTATGACACAGAGCAACCCACAATAATTCTGACAACAGACCTATATCTCCTGATACCTTTGCTCTTTTCTCGTGCAACAAGCTACAAGCTGCTTGTTGCTGATACTCAGCAATTTCAATTTGCATCTTATCCTGATCATTGCAACCTCCTGTTTCTTATCATGTCTATCTGACAACTGAACAGAAGAATAGAAGAGGAATGTTAAAAAATAAATTAATTACTTGAGGGTTATCATTTCAGCTGGGTATAATTCAGATATATTTCAGCTAGTATTTGATCTTCTTCATTACTAATACTTAAGCTTTGGTGCTGGCCTTCCTTGTGGAATTTATTGGAGACAGCCATTTTGCAAGACAGAGCAATCATATCATACCTGAGTATTGAAATACCCTGCTCTGGAAAGCAAATACACGATGCAAAACATCAGGCTATTCTTCTGCCACAGTACTGCTGCTCTTTTTCAAAAGAACTACCACACAAGATTATTTTTATGTTTTCTCAGGGTCTTTCCAATTTTGTGCCCAGTCCAGGATTGCTTATAACTTTAAGTGATTTTCAGTTATCATATATGGATAAGTAGTTCTTTTCTAATGACTAGACTTACACAGAGCTACTAGCAAGAATAAATACACAATTTTTAAAAAGAAATTAGAATGGTCAGACTTCCAGTCCTTTAATACTACGTGTCATTTAAAAAAAAAAACAAAACATATTCTTGAGAGTATGAACAAGTTACAAGAAAATAGATGGGAAGACTCATACCTGTTAAAAAGATCCTTGTGTCTTTGGGATGCAAAAAACTTACTTCACAGGCACTTAGCGCTCTGGTCAGTCATTCAGCTATGCATTAAAATACCTGCCTCAGTCATATCATATCAGCTAATATATTAGGAGTGGAACACACAAGTCAGCATCATTCTAATACAAATGAAAACTTACATAGGAAACCCGTACTCGCCGTCGGTGCACCAGCCCACAGCACTGCATGAAGAGGACAGCAGACAACAATCAGTGGGTGCTTTCACCGAGCTTCAGTCATTCCTGTCTCCTCTGAGACACTGTCCATTTCCTTTCACTTTTCAGTTCCAGGTGCAAGGGAACAGGTAGAAAAACAGTCACCCTTCAGCTCTGAAACTATCCCTTTAAATTATCATGAAGACAGATGACACTTACTTTCTCTGAGTAAATCAATCTCTTCTGTTTCCGATGATTTAAAAAGGAAGGCAGAAAAAAACCCCAACAACAAAAACCCCGAGGCACGTCTTTATTTCCTCAGCATCCAGTCATTACAAAGCAAATTCCATATTCCTGTACATCCTCTACTACACGTGGCATAAGGTTTGTATGAACCATTCTGAACTTAGGAGAGACAGAGACGTAACAGGATCTTCATATCTCAGACTACTGCAACCCCGGCTTTCCGAAGGTCTCTTGCTGCTGCTGCTGCCGCTGCTGCTGTTGTTATTATTGCTGCTGCTGCTGCTGCTATTACAGCTTTCTTCCCAGTGCACACACCAGCAACAGCATCCTTGCTTCAGCATTACCTCTGCTCTATCTTAGGCATATCTGATTTGTTATTTAACCCTTCCCAATAGCCACAAAAAATGACGGAGTCTAGACTTTCATGCACTCTGGATTCGCAAGACTACAGAACCACCCTCCAAATAGGCAGATGCTTTGTCTGGAGAGACGTGTTTCACATGAATTGTAGGCAGGACTGCTGAGTGGCCTTGCTACCTGACTTGCATCAGAGGCACAGTCTCCTCTGCTGATACTGTTTACAAAAAGAACTCGAGAAAACATTAAAACTCCAAATACGCACTTAGAGAACTAATTAAATACTTGGATAATTGAGACTTACAGATAATGATTTTGAAAAGACAAATATAATGAAAATTACTATCCTTAATGCAATAAGGGGACACTTCTGAAACCAGGTCACATTAAATTAACCTGTTTATGATCACAGGTCATCCCTTTTCTTATGGGAGAGACCAAGTATTCCAATAATGAAAAGGCTTAATAGCTACAATATATCTTAAAACTCCATCCTTCACTACTTTATGGCAGCGGTCTAAGAGTCTCAAATGTCTCCAGTACTGTATAGCTCCTGTCAGATGAATACATGAGGCACTTTTTTTAACACTGAGGCATACTTAACTCTTTCAGCACTAGCATTTTGCTAAAAACTAGGATAGACAATGTGATTAAAATAGTTACTAATAAAATAATAGTTATCATTACAAAAATAATAGTTGATAAAATAATATTTGTAATATTAAATACCAATATTCTACTACGATATTATTAAAAGTTGCAATGAGAAAATTAGAGATTATACAAGTTGTCTCTATTCTGTCTTTATATAGGCTCTGTGATGATGACTTATGAAAGGGTTAAATCTTCCCAAAAAGGTAAAGAAAAGGAAGATGGTACTCCTCAGAGATTGGTTTGGATTTAAGCTTGAAAGAGGGGACTCCAAAGAAGGCAAGTTATCTGTGTGTGGGCAAAATTTTATCAGATACTCAAGCCGGTTGAACAGTCAGAGTTTTATTCCAGTGTAAGGTAAGGGGTCTGCCCATTGAAGTAGGAAGCCCTCTGACTGTGTGATGAAATCACATAACAATGAGAGTTAACATTTGCAAGCCCAAAGTCTGGCAACTAAAATTCACTTCCTGCCAATTTCAGGTACACTTCTTTCTCATGTGCAACATCCCTCTTAAAAAAGTAAATACCAGTGGTGCTAAGCATCTCTGCATCTTTGGGGACAAAAATGCATGTTTAGCCACTCAAATATCACCATCTTGACTGGTTTGGGAGGGGTTTTTTTGGTAGCTTTTTTTCCAATCCAACTAACAACCAGCTGTTCCTATGGACACCAATGGGCCGACAGGTCTTTTTAAGTCAAATATACCTTTGGTGTAAAGCCACAATTGTTAGTGAAGATGTATTGCTGATAACTCATCTCAGCTGGACCTGCAGATGCTCTCAGCATCTTAAAAAAATACAATAAGACTAATAAAATTAAAAACAGGAAATTGTGGATGTAGGGACCTAATCTATACACCTAAATCTAAGTTATCTTTATTTTACCTCCTACCACACAGTCTGATATATATTGATTTATCTTTAGCAGAAGAACAAAAGTTGGTGCTTCCCAGTGACACATAAGGAAGTGTCCTTGTAGCAATTTCACAGTTCAAAAGCAGTATACCAGATCAATAAGCACTGCAGATCATTAATCTCTTCAGATCAGGACTGCTTAGAGTTATTCTAATAAAATCATTAATAATACCAATAATGACAACTAGCAGGAAGAAAAAAGCATTTTGAAGTAGGACATACTGAACATTACCATAAAAAGTATCACTTTTCAAAATAGCTAATGAAATGAAGCCAAACAGAATAATGCAGCAGTTGCTTACATATGTACGGAATCAGTTCTCTAAATTCTCTCCTTATAATGACTACTTTTTACTCTTGGGGAAGATCCATCCATAATATAACACAAATATAAAAGCCATGCATCACCTATATGTTATACATTCAACTTTTTTTAAAGATTTGCGAGATTTCTTTGGGAATTATCAATTATATTGGCTTCACATAAGTGTTTCTTGCACTGGTAAGAAACACTATAAAAGGTAGCAATTAATTTTAGAAGTTTCAATCGCTTCTGAGGAACATAAATCCATCTCTGTTTTTAACTCTTCCTTAAACTCGTCAAGAAGATCCCCAGCAACTACAAGCATCTCTTACAAAACCAGTATCAGAACTCTTACTCAAATTACTCTGCAACTGTTCTCATAATTTAGCCATAAAATCTCTCCTTTCAACACAGACAGGAAAACGGTTTGGTTGTCTCTCTCCCTTCCTACTCCTAATTACTAAGATACTTTGTCATGACTCTGCGTCAAACAATTACCAAAGACAATTTTTTAAATGTGAGCCTGTGGTACTCTTTATGGAGAGATAAGGAAAGGATGACTATATGGGGATAGAAGGGACAAAAGTATGTCCAAGTAAAACTCAGCTGTAATTCAAATCCAGTAAAATTTTATGTTCAGCAAATATGACACAAATTTGCCACAGTCCCCATAGGACAATGCAGGGAACACAGAATCAGACCACTTACATTTTCTGTTAAATAAAAAAACTCCGTGTTACCTTAAAATGAAAGTGCAACAAGGCATCTAGCACAAAAAAAATTTTAAAACCCTAAAAACCTCACTAAAAGACAGAAAACTACCAAGCCAGTAAAAGATATTTTTTCCCTGCTCTAACACTGAAAAAAAAATCTATGACTCTTGTTTTTCTTGTGATGTGTTTTTGAAATGACCTTTTAGTTAGCCATTATCATTAAGACAATGCCAAGGTTAATGTACTCAGGGATTGATTTTATTTTTGCATACAGGGCAAAATGATAGCACCTCCAAAAAAGGACCTTATCAGACACATACAAAACATTTAAAAGACTGGTACAGGCACTTGGAGAGCAGGGAAAAACAGTGAAACATGTATCAATAGGTGCAATAAATAAGGAGAAAATTTAGAAGTGTTTCAAAATAATCAGTGAGGCTAATTTTTCAATTTTTAGATGCAGCTTCTCCAATGCTGAAAGAGCATGGAAGAAAGGACAAAAGTTCTTATCCAAAATTAAATGAACAGGCTGGCATGAAAAGTGAAATAGGAATGAACCTTTAGAAGGTAAATGAGTGATACAGCTATTTGTATTCTCCTCAAGTGCTTCATTTCACAGGTTATATAAACTGAAGGGTGAGGAAAGAAAAAGAGGCTGTCAGAGAATTGTTATCATTTACTTTGATTGGTTTCTTCAGCTAACCAGCACTGTCTGGGTGAAGCCTCTGCCAGGTCACAGTCAACTGAAGCTCATGGCCAGATCTTCCATAACGTGATCAAGTGACTGTCCAGAAATAATGAGATGGATCTGAAGTGTTCAGTGCCAGCAAGCTCAAGGCACTGCTTCCCTAGCTACCTCAAATGGCATTGCATCCCCTCCAAAAGAGAGCAATGACAGAATAAAACCATGCTGAATCCTTTTTCTGGATGAAAAAAAACCCAAAACAGAAGACACAACTTCCCCCTCCAAACGCTCTATAAAAAGTCACAGAAAAAATGACTGTCCACCCCATGCTACCTTCAGGATCCTTTAAAGGTAAGTTCCATTAAATTATTATTTCAATTTATCCATGAAAGGGCTGAGGTAGGAAAGCAATGCTGGAGATCATTGAGTCCAACCCCCTGGTCAGAGCAGACTCAGCTGGGACAGGTTGCTCAGGGCCATACCCAAATTTCAAGTTATCTCCAAGGACGAAGGCTCCATAAGCGCTGTGGGCAACCTTGTTAAAGTGCTTGACCATCTCCACAGAAAAAAAAAAATAGCTTTATCTTGTGTTTAACTGCAATTGCCTGTATTTTGTGGCTCTTGGATTAACTCACTCTAGAATGTCCATGTACCTCTTGTCCTGGGGAACCCAGAACTGTATGAAGCACTCCAGGTGTGTCTCACCAGTGCTGAGCAGAGAGAGACCATCTCCTACCTGCTGGCAGCACTTTTCCTATCACAGCCTAGAAGGCTTTGCTGCAAGGTCAAGTTGCTGGCTCATGCTCCCTCGGATTCCACCAGGATCCCAGGGCCTTCCCTACAAAGCTGCTTTGTAGACGATCAGCCCCAGTCTATACGGGTGCATGATGCTATTTTTTTCTGTGTGGACAACATTGCCTTTCCCTCTGTTGAACTTCATGAGGCTCCTGTCAGACCATCTCTCCAGCCTGTTGAGGTCCAGGTGGATGGCAGCACAACCCTCTGATGGATCACCCACTTCTCCCAGTTTTGTAGCGCCAGCAAACTTGCTGAGAGTATGCTCTGCATGAATCACCCAGACTATTAACGAAGATGTTAAACTGTACTGGCTCCCGGACCACCCCAGGGGCACTAAACTAGTGACTGGACTCCAGTCTGGGCTGGACTTCATGCTGCTAAAAACAGTTTAGTCTGCCAGTTCTGACAAGTTTCAGTCCACTTCACCATCCACTTACTCATTCTATCATTTTGTCCATGAGGATGTGCCAGAAAACAGCTTGTAGAACCTCACCAGAGACAGGATAACCAGCATCCACTCTTCTACCCCTGTCTTATAAACCATTTATCTCATCATAACAGGCTGTCAAGGTGGTCAAGCCTGATTTACATTGTGTAGATGTGTGCTGACTACTGCCAGGAACCGACTTATCCTTCATGTTTAATCATGGTTTCCAAGAGGACTTGCTCCAGCACTTTCACAGGGACTGAGGTAAAGGTGACCATCCTGTAGCACCCCAGATCCTCCTTCTCACCTTTCATGATGACTGTGGTTATATTTGCTTTCTTCCAGTCCCTAAAAACCTTCCCCAATCAGCATGACTCTTAAAAGATTACTAAGATCCAATTTTCTGGGATGTCAGCTTTGTGGTATAGATACTCAGTGTCAATCACTGTCCCTCAGAAAGGTCTCTCCTCCTAAAAATTTACACACACATTTAGGTATGATTTTACCAGTTGTATCATAACAACTCCATTCTAAGTATGTGAACAGATTCCTAAATTTACATAAAAATGTTTAATTTTCTTCTAATTGTAATCCCTTTAAAGCTTTTCAGGCTCACTTCTTAGCAGTTTATCTGAGTCAGTGTTTGTGAAATAATATATTATTTTTAGCTAAATGTTTTTGGCATACTGGTCAGTTTTTAAATAGATTAATTTACTTATTTCCATTTAACATGAAGCACATCAGAGAAACTGATTTGAGATCTTTTAAGCCACTCAGTTACCTACAAATAAAACATTTTAAATGTTTAAGCATCCGTGCTAAACTGGAACGGTCTATGGTGACAGAGAAATTATAACAAAAATATTTCAGACTTTTTGGCAGAATAAGCTGTTTCTGAATCCCTCGGTTTTCAGAACTGTAGAGAAAGTGATGCTGTCCTTCCCCCTTAAAAATCAAAACCAAATCAAAAAACTTACTTTGCTTACAAAGTAACTGGTAAAAAACCTGTATGAGATTCTCAAAAATGGTCCAACTTTTACAAAGCATTTCCTATGTATTATGCAATAAATTACACACAGGAAGAAAAAAGAAAAAAAAAGAAAAATCTGGCTCTCAGAAACTGCTGGAAATAACTTAAGAATATGATTTCTCTCAAGCAGTGTTATCTTTCTCCCCATGACATTTTACTGAGCATGTGCTATACTCAATTCCTCACAAGGTTTTTCAAGAACCTACTTCTGTTGATGTCTAACTCTTCCACTGCTCGAAAGACCACAAAACATTCTTCAGTCAGCTGCTTTTTTAATGGTATTCCAGATTGATAACTCTACTGTATCATCCACATATCATCTGTATTGTCCAGGAAAAAAAAGTAACTGAATTTAATATAAAAAAATACTCAACACTAGCTCAAGAATTCTGCATTCGGATAACATTTTTAAATAACAGTTTGCTGATTTAATCACTGACAACGAGCTTTTGCAAAGTATGGCTCCCACCTTCCTGCCTTCCATCAGAAAAGAATGTTGTTGACTTTCTATTAATGTTATAAATGTCCTCTTCCAGCCTTTCTCTGGAAAAGAATATCAGTGCTAAGGAATCTCCATGTTCATTAAGAGAGTTTCATGGTGGCTGCCTCTACCTCAGAGCTGTATTGTCCAATTTTTCATTTTATTTTCTTATAAAGCTGCTGAAGTTGCATGCAACTATTTCTGAACAGACTGGAAAAGAGCAAAATGTTTTTAACCTAAAAGATTTTGATTTAGTTATCTATCACTGTGCTATTTTTTCTGGTTTACATATATTAATTAGCAATATTTAGATCTTGCTTACAACATCTATGCACACGTAATTACTGAGCAAAAATAACTTAAATAATTTAAAAATTATCTTTTAATGAAACAGTCCCTCATTGTTATCATAGTCGATCCTGTAAAGAAGCAATGTATGCAAATCCTACTGTGCCTGTTAATTTAGAGAGGTAACACAAATTGAAATATTTTCAAGCTCATTTTTCAATGTTAAAAGCTCTCTGAAAACAGGTAACAAACAATTTCCTTCAGATGATCACTAACCAAGGTTTATACGAATCTGTCAAGCAATCATCCACGCTGTAGCTGTGCTCATACAGATTTACGTCAGAGAATTGCAACCAGCAAGTTATAGTTTAAACTTTATTTGACTTGTTTGAAACTGATTTCCTAGAAAGTCAAACAAATAAAATAAAATAAAATACTTCTTACAATACCAGACATAAAATTCTGGAATTTGGTGCCACTGGCAGTACCACACACTACGGAAGAAGAGGAGACAAATTCAGGGTCGGAAGTCACATAAACTGACACAAATGCAACAAGTCAAGGACATAGCCTCCGAAAAATCAAGGAAAACAAGGGACCTCAAAAAGATACAGGCTCTCTCAAACACTCTCTAACTAGAATAAATGTAACTGCAGTTAGACTACTGTGCTAGAAGGACCATCGCTCTCATGCAGGAGGAGATTTTATGTGATCTGGTAGCCACGCTATCTAGTCTTCTTTAAAGGGATTTCTGCTTACAGACACATGTTGTCTGCATGTCAGCTGACGTTCTTTATGCCTCATTGTTCCCTTTGCCTGCAGTTCATTCTGTCTCTTTTTATCCCGAAACATCAACTGTATTTCAACTTCTTTCCTTGTGATTCTGTACTTGGATCCATCCCCCTCTGTAGTGGCAGCCTGCTTTTCTGGCTTTCCTGTCAGACAGGTATTTGAACACACCATGTTTCTATGTGGTATCCTCTCTTCTTTGCTCCAATTTGTCTCCAATCCTATTGTTTCCACCTGAGAACTCTAATGCTCAGATATGTTCTGCCCCCAGTTCAGATCATATCATGCATACACAGATGTTATCAGAAATCTCATTAGCAATGCAGCTAATACATTGGCAGCTTGGCAGCTTCTATACCCAGTCATCTTTGTTTTCTCCTTCATGTGAAGGTCATCTCTCATGCCATCTCAGACACTATCAGCACCTCTCCCTAGTCCTCAGCTCAAAAGTCAAGGACTTGTTTCTTTTTCATTAAAGACAATCCGCACCACCCCCTCACCCCCTCCCTTTCTTTCTGGTCCTATGTCTATTCATTCCTGTACTTTAAGGATTTATCAAACAAGTTCCAAAAGTTAAATAGTTTGATGCATGGAATCTGATAATATGAATGCTATGAAACATTAAGAAGATGTCCATGCTATTGCTTATTAGTCTCAGTTCCTCACTGTAGTTCCTTATTGTACGCAGAATGCTCTCTCGGCCGTATTTTGATCAAGATCCATGACAGCCTTTCCCATGGCTTTTTAGATGAGGTTTCTTAGGGAACAAAGCTTTATGTACTTCTATGATTCTCTCTTTTATACAGCAGATCCTCCTCCCTTTCACCACCTCATCAGATTCTCCACCTGGCAGTCTACATAATTCAAACACTGGAAATTTCAAGGATATTTTGTTTCTACAGGCTTGGCAATTACTAGAAGATGGATAAAATAAGAGACACACAAACCCCTGAAAATTAAAAAATAGTACTAAATTATAAACAAGCATCCCATGCTCTGCTACCATACTATATCATACTTACGTGTGTGGGAAGTCACCACACTTGTAAGCATTGAAACAGTCACAGCACAAGCTGTCACTTGCCTAGGGAGAATTATTGGGATATATGACATAAAGAGGACATAGAGCAAAAGGAAATCATGATTTTGTAGCTCTGCTGCTCAGAGTACAGCTACTTTTTTCCTTTGGACCTTTCAAGAGAGATTGAAAGACAGTAATTCATGTCTAAAAGCTATTTGCTGCAACCATATTTTTTGAAATTAAATATCATTGTTAATTTCAAATGTCCATGTTACGGATAAAGATGCTCTTTTTTTTCTGTTGGAGGAATTAATTTTCCCTCAACACCTCTCTTTAAGCCAATTTCTACTAAGTGTAAACAAGGTAAACTCAAAGTGTATGAGGAAGAAAAAAACAAAAGATAACATTTCTGAATTAAAAAAAAAAAAAAAAGGCAGGAGGTTGGCAAAGATTACATACAAGTCAGGGAACTGCCTGTGGCTTTGTGTAGTCCAGAGAGAAGGTGGCAGGTGGACCACTGTCCAGAGGTTTTAGGGTTCATTACTGCACCCCCCAGACATTTCTTGCCTACGGCTGTTCAGAGCGCGTCTGCCACCGCAGGGTAGGAAGACTGAGGAAACAGTGGTTACAGAGTTTCTATTTTAACAGAATTTCACTGAAAAATAGGCACTACAACATACAAAATTACAATTTACAGCCAGATTAATTTCTATTTCTTTTGGATCTGGTTCTGTATCAAAACTAGGAGCAAGTGGAAGAGAAGAAAACAATACTTACACAGTCTTTATTACTCCTACTGTGGACTCAGCCTGCCTATAAAGCATAATAGAAGCACAAGCACTGCAGGTGCAGGTTTCTCCTCTACATTGTAGAGATGGTATCTAAAGAAGGATAATTTATTTTATACATGCCACAGGGATATTAAAGGAAAAACAATCCACAGTACATACAAACAGAGACCTAAAATGACATTTTTTGTAAGAGATTCTAAGAGGGATGATGTTTTTTCTTTTGTTTCTATTACGAGCAGACTACTTTTTTTAAAAAAAAGAAAAAGAAAGTATGGAATTCTCCTGTACTTGCATACCAAGCTTTTAAACATTAGAAAATAGAGTGTTTTTTTTCATAAAATATTATGAGTAGCTTCAGTTGCATCTGAATATTATGCTAATTCAAAAATCCTCGAATAATTCAATGCAAAGAAAAAAAAGACAGCAGTACTGTGCTGCATTATCTTTTTTAAAAATACGGAAAACGAGCTGTTCTATTTAATTACAGCCGCTAGATGGCAAAGTTGGCCAAAGAACCAAATGTTTGAAACTTGACTGTTATCTCTCTATTTGAATACAAAAGGCTTATTAAAAAAAAATGCCACAGAAAATTAAACAAGTGTAAAGGAAAAATTAAATTCAGTAATTATAAACCTATTTTATGACAGTATCTGTAAGTGATTTAAACTGTTTCATCCATCTATTAAAATCCTTAAAAGATAGTAAAATAATTTTAGCGAATGTTCTTGAAATCACATGAAGTCATTACTGCACTGAGTAACAATAAAAATACTGAATACAGATTTTAAGTTTAGAAGAGAATACCTACTAACGCATATGATATCTTCTGACTTGACAGCAGGCACAGTAATGCTATCTTTTGACTACAGAAGACTTAGTACTCCTTATGTTTCTTGATATAAAAGCTGCTTTTCTTCCTTTCAGACCAGCACAGTCACTCTCCATCTGGTTGAATTTCAGCAAATACTGTACAAAGAGAGCTAGTCTTTTAACCATTTCTTTTTAGTACTTTATTCTCCTTAACCTTTTCTGGCTAGTTCTTACTTTTTCTCTTTATTTCAGCACATCTGCTTGTTCATTCATGCTTTAAGTTAAATTCCATGCTGTCTACATTTACACATCCCAAGGTACTGGGTTCAGTGGTACCTCCAATTACAGTTAAAAGTGATGACACGAAATGAACATTGGTCGATCCCAGAACTCTCCACAACTATACTGCAAAGCAAACCCCATCTGACTCATCTGGAACTCATGTTAAAGGAAAGAGTTTGGAAGAAGACCTCTCCTGTCTCATGGTTCCCAAAGAACTACTGAGCCATCACTTAGTAAAAATCTGCTCACAATATTAGTATCTCCTTCTACCAAAAAAAAATCATGAACCAGGAGCATGAAGTGTCCAAAGAGTGAACAAAGACAGGATGATCCTGGCTTGTTTTTTCCTGTTTCATGGGAAAAATCTGCTTAGCTCGAAGATAGAAGTATGGTGAGCTCCACAGTCAAGGATTTTTGACTTGGCTAAGCTACTTAACCAGTCAGAAAATTATAAACTTACTGTACTGAGTGTGTGTTCTAATGGTAAGCTTTTGTCATATCAAGCTCTTTACAAGCCACTGGGGCTCTAGCACAACAAGGGAGGGAAACTGGAGAGAGGAAGGAATGTGAGACAACCAGTTCAGATACTAAATGCTCAACAGTTTCGATCACATTCTTTACAGTAAAGGGGGAAGATCTAATGCTGAGTATCATCACTATTTAGTTTGCATTTTCTTTTAAGTGACAGTCATTAAGAAACATCCCTCTCAGAAAAGGGAGGAAAGAAAACAGAATAAACCAGACTGAGGACGAGTCATTCCAAAGCAATGAGCACTGCCCCCTTGGAAAGTTACCAGCTACACGCAGTAGATGTGGAATGTATTTTTGCTCAGTAGCATCCACTCCCATTCCTAGATGTGTGTCATCTAACATCTCAGTAAACCACTGATCACAGTGACACAGCTATGAGCTTCAATGAGCTTCTGTGTCACAGGAGAGACTAAAAGAAGCAGACAGAAGTGCTCTGGGTTTTTAACCTAAACTGCTGCATGTCTCTATCCAAAGCGCAACATGAGGAAGGAGGAGGGGATGATAAAAGAGGAACAAAAGAACAAGGCACCTGCTAAGCGTATTTGAGCAGTCCAGTTTCTGGAGCACATGAGAGACAGAGCAAGGTTCTCTCACAGCTGGTTACCTTTGTTTTTCAGCCCCTAAAAGAGCAGGAGTCTGCTGACAGGTCACTTGCAAGCAGTTTGCAATAATGTCCACAGTGAGGGCACAGAGTCCCTGTATCTCAGGAGGCCTCAAAATCACTCGCTCACAGCACCTTTACGAGGTGTAGAGTTCATCATACACTTTAAACAGGGCATAGTCTTGCAAACCTTCTTTCCTTCAGGAGGTTTTCCTCCCCAGAGAAACACAGCATCATCAAGACATACATGTACATACTACAGTGAGTCCAGCCAAGGGCCGTGAAGATGATGAAAGGCTTGGAGCACCTTACACAAAAGAAGAGGCAGAAAGTTGGTAAAGTTCAGCCAAGACAAGAGTCTTTATCCATATGTTTATATACCCAAAGGGATATCATAAAGAGCACCAGCAACTCAGTGATGCCCCACGACAGGACAAGAGGCAATGGGCACAAACTGAAATACAGACAATTCCAATTAATTATTAGAAAGCTATTTTACAGTGAGGGTGGTCAAGCACTTTTAACAGGTTGCCCAGAGAGACCATGCAGTATTCACCCCTGGATATACTCAAAATCCTCCTGGTCACAGCCCTGGGCAAACAGCTCCAGCTGAGTCTTCTCTGAGCAAGGGGTAAGACTCAATGATCTCTGGTTATGCCTTCCTACTTCAATCTTTCTCTGATTCTACAACAACTAAATACACAAAATGCCACAGAATTTTGCCTAAACTTAACTTGCAGCAGTCTTTTTGCTCAAAGAATGAACTTATAATCTCCATTTCTTATGCTACTTAATGTTCAGCTTCTAGAAAACAATGGGAAAGTAATGCTCTGCTGCTTCTGTATTGTGAGCAAGGACGTAACCAGTGTAATTTTTATTACACTGTTTTTCTAAATCTGTCCTTATTACTAACCAAAGAATAAATGTATTCAAAAGACAATTACATGATGCTTTACAAATGTTTTGTGAAGCTTTTATGGATATTAGGATGCTGGAAAGTTTCAAGAATGCACTGCTAAGAAAAGTAAACATAAACTACAGCACTAAAAAAAAAAAATCATAACAAAGTTTTTCTTTTACCATAGTCTCACTAACTTCCAAAGCCTTCTTTTAATATTCCCTTCATAGTTATCAAACTTGTTGGACTTCTAGAAAACAGCTGTCTAATATATTTCTACTGAATTGTGTTGTTTCTGATTGGCAAACCATAAAATAAGGAATGGAGAAGTTCAAATGCAACACAAACCACATTTTTTAATAAGTTCAGATACCCAGCGATAATTCTTTCCTACAAAAAAATAAGCAAACAAAAATACAAACTTCTTTTTAAAAATATTTATCACAGCTTATTTTAAAAAAAATTCTATAAAAATAAATCTAGTACAACAAAAGCAGCTGCTGCAATATGAGTAGATCTTCTGTAAATTATGGGCAATATTTCACTATTTCCAACCAAACAGAACGAACAAACAATCTCCTTCTAGCCTGGTTTCCTAAGAAAATAAAACTTATGTCACCCTCTTTGTCCTGGGCTCATTTGCCAGTTTTGATAGTATTTGACCTCACTAAGCATTAATTTCCTACAGATTTGCTTAAGTGAGTGGCCAAGTAAAAAGAAACTGTAGATTCTATAGGAAACACTAAGATCCCTTAAGACTAAGATACACATAGTAGGCATTACAAAAAGGGCCTAAATTTTGGACAAAATGCCTTAGAAACCAAGGAAAAATATATTTGAATAGAAATAGCCAAATAAATCCTACTTTATTATTAAACTTTCAGCACACTTCATCAAAGTAATTCAAAACACTCTTTCTTCGCCAAACTCACCCAAGACGCAAAAAGAATGTCTGCATTACGCAATGGCAAGTTAAAAACCCACACGTTACTACCGGTTTTGTGGCACTCTCTGAGCTTTGCCAATCTCCGTGGGGATGTGGGCTCCCCAACCATGGCCCCATGCACAGCTACCCTACCTCAGACAACGACAGCCCAGAAGCCCTCGAGCTCCAAGGTCAGGGTCATGGGGTAGGAGGCAGAGCGAGAAAGCGAACCACAAGGCACACCTGTGCCACCCTTCAGGCTCTGCCAAATCAGAGACTTTTCCCAAATTAGCGTTTTGCAAGCAAAACCCAGCTGAACCAGGAGACCTCAAGTTTCATCCCAGCAAACATATCCCATGACAAACAAGACAAGGATGAAAACGTCACAGTGGTTGTGCTGAGTATTCTTGTCTGGAGTTGGCTATGTTCCCACAGTTCCCACAGACCACACCGAAGACTCGGGTGGGTAAAGGCTGGGGGGCAGGAAAAAAGAGAGGGAGAGAGGATACATTTCTGAAGGTGACTTATTGGGAATTTTAAAGGATGAATTGATGAAAAGCAGAAGAAAAAGAGGCAGTGCTTAGAGCATAGCAGTAAGCAGCAGCAGCAAAGCTTGGACTGGTTTCATAGCAAAGAAGGGTAACCTGGGCAACTCAGATGAAAACAGATTTTTTTTTTTTTATTTTTTTTTAATAGAGACTTTCAAATATTTCTCCCCATTTTATTTTAGGCACTTCCAAAGCAACTCAAATAAAGCACCTTGGAACTCTTCAGTGTCCAAAAAAGGATGCAACATGTGAATGAACAAGAATTTCCACATGGCACATCTCGTGAACCCAAATAAGACATCCCTAGGGTATTAACTAATGAAATCTCCACTTCCTCCAGCTACTTGTTGCTTGGAAGAATTCAGATGGCAACAAAGCATTTCTCTGGAAATGAAAACACTTTAAACCTCGCAGTCCTACTTTGCTTGAAACCTGATGCGGTGTCAGGAAGCCCCTGTCTCCTGAGACAGACTCCATACATGATAACATAAGCCTGACTTATCTTGGCTTCTCTGTTTGGATGGCATATTCTTTTGAGAACAGAGTGATCAGAAGTTCAAACAGACAGGAAGGAGGAAAGAGTAGCAGAAGCAGGACTGCAGGTTTTACAGCCGTGCAACGTATAAATCATAAAGAATACAGCCCACTATTGCAAAATATAGCATGTCACTATGTTTTTTTTTTCTCCGAGAGGCATAATCAAGTCAAAAACTGTTCCCAGCTGCAAACAAAAGTATGATAAAGAAAAAAACCTATAGTGCTCTGTGCTGCTAATACCGTTACATTTCCTTGTAGATGCCACTTTGAATCCTGAAACGAGTATAACGATTGACATGAAATGATGATTAAAATAACCAAAAAGTAGAAGCTCCATTCTGAAAAGCAACATAAGCAAATTACTAAAAAGGCACCAGGATTCAAATCATGTCCTTTGTAAAATAATTTTTGAACTCTTCAGATTAAGAAAGTAAATTGGATTCCAATAAAAGGAAAAATCAAACTGTTTACACAGACATGAACAGTTCACGAAATAATATATTAAGAACTCCAAACCTTTTGTTTGATCTATAATCAAATGTTTAGTTTCTGTATTCTTAAACTAATTATTAAAATAATAAAAAATAAAAATATGGTGTGCCTTGAAAGCAAAAACGTTGTTTCAAAGCAAGAACTTAAACTTCCTTGTACCAACTTTACTAATTTACAATGTAGCTTGATATCCTGTAGGGCGCTGCTGCCAGCCAGCCAAATTCTTTCCAACTGCCCACCACCCCCCTCCCCAGGGAAAGACTGGGAATTAGTATTGGTATCCTTCCCAGATGAACAAACACAAGCCCCTTCCCACACCCTCCAGAAGTCTGGCCTGGATGGAAGGTGACAGGGGTGACAGGAGAGCTGGGAACAGGATACATCTCCTCCTGACCATATACTGCCAGTCCGTGGCACTGCTGCACCCCTGCAGAAAATCCATGGGAGTTCCAGAACTGGGACCTGCTTCTGGAGCAGATGGTCCAGTTTACCCCACATTAAATTACCTGTGGGAGAAGGCTTGGGGTGGCCCAAGAATACCTAATTTTAATCTATTCAACACCATCACTGAGGTTGGGCATGAATGGTTAAAAATTGACAAAGAGAGGCCAGCATACCCTTTCACACTTCTGTGCTATACATCAGTGCTGGTATTTCAATCTCTGCTTCATGAAAGTCAAAACAGAACAAATCTTTATGCAAAAAGATGTTCCGCTATCCCCTCCAGTCTCTCACCTACTCTTCGCAGTGCATAAAAATCTTAACGTCTGCTAATTCAGGAGTGTCTATCCTTACTTGAGGACAATCTCTTCCATAAACGTATGCTATAGCTCTTTTAAACAGCAATATAGAACTTCTGCTCTTCTCATCAAAGTTTTACGAGGTCACTACAAGCAGTTACATAAATCTTGCTTTCTGTCATCCCTTGACATCATTCACTCTTTTTAGAACTTTTCCTCTTACAAAAAGATGATTGCCATAGGCTTGACAGAATTTCCTTCACATATTGCAGAGGGCAGAAGTTAGGTGTCACCTAACTGCACAAAATAATTAATACGTTTTGGAAACAGGACTAAAAGACAAAAATAAACTTCCACGACCAACCTTATATCCTCACTGTTTTTTCACGGAGGATTCTTAGTGCAGTTTACCTCACGTACAAAATGGCTGATTTAGACTATGACTGCATATTGCTTTGGCTACAATAGAGCACATAAATTATATTAGCAAAGAGTACAGTTGAATTCAGATCAATTGTAGATGTGTTCCTCTGTAGCATCAGGTAAGTCGTGACACTTGGTAAGGGGCTAAACACCACTGTCATGTGGCACACAACAAATGCCTGCTCCTGGATGATTGCCAGCTTGGTTTCATGCAGAGATGAAATGAGTCAGAAAGATGTGTCCCAAATTCTGTTTGTCCAGGATCACAGACACAGGAAAGTTTGTACATTTCATGCTTAGCCACGCTCTCCAGCTTGTTTGTAATGTGACACCAATAATCAACATAGTAAGTTTGCAACCTGATTTTTGAAAAAAAACCCCAGACATTAATGAACCCACAATATTCAGAAGGGGAATTAAAATATTTTGGAGATTTACTTTTTTATACCGGGGATTGAAACTAGTTCCGAATTTACAGCACTTTCTCCTTTGAAACACAACTCAACTCTGTTCCTAAAGGGAGCACTAATAATCAATTTGAAAATTGTTGTTTTCCATATCTACCCATTCTTATAGTTATTTTATAGGAGGAAAAGGCCAAAAAGATTAAAGCAAAACAAAGACAGGGGGTAAAATCTATACATTAGTCTGTTCCCTGATTTTCATCTTCAGGAAAGTAAGTAGGGTAAATGGGAGCTAGGAAGAGAGTCCAAAATGTCTTTCACATTTTGAGCATCTTGAGACTTTTGCAGGCTAGGTGAAAGAGGATGTGCCTCATACACACTAAGCTTTCACTTCCCTCAGCAAATTAAAGGCAGAAGTGACAGTGCTAATAAAGTAGCAAACAGGTCCACACTGCAGAGAAAGATGCATCTCATGAAATAGAAAAACATTTCTCAACACAGCCCTATGTCTTAGAATAACCAAGAGCACTACTTGCCACCAATGACCCATGGAGATGAGGATCTGTTCAGAGATGTCACATTGTTGGCATTGCATTCATCACAAGGACAGCAGCCTTCAATTCACTGGCAGGCTTATGTTCTCAGAGCCGACCTGAGAGCATAGCCTTGACAAAGACCGGAGAAAACAAACCCACAATCACAATTCCAATCCTGAAGGATTTTATTCCTTTTCTCCTTTCTCCTTCAGATGGCATGGGGCTTTTCTTCCACCAAGGGAAATGATAGCCGCAGCAATTAACTGTATTCACAGTATAGGAAATAGTTTCATACAGCTGCTGCCACACACACAATGGGCACAGAATGGTTCTGGCATCAAACAAAGGAGAAGGCAGTTTTCTCTTGAATGAAGAAATTAGTTGTCAAGCACGTTTATGGACTTGCTGTCTGAATTTATATTATGCTCCAGCAAATTGTCTAGATTTAATTGCCACTAGGAATCACAACAGTATACTCACTATTTTTGTTAAAATAGAGCAAAGCAAGTTTTGTTTCCTGCAAGTTTGATTTGGAATTTAGTTCTGTTTGCTATATCTTACGCAAAAATTGTAACAGCTGAGCAATGGTGGGAATGCTAAAGTTAACCCAAAACAGCTCCAGAACTCTGGAAGAAAACAAGTAAGGATATTTTTCCTTTTCCTTTTTTTTAAGTTATAAATATATTTTCCATTTCTTTTCCTTAAACAAAACAAAACAAAACAAAAAACCCCAAAGAACCAAAACAAACAAAAAAAACCACACCCAAAAGCCCTCCACCAAAACAAACAAAAAACCCCCAACACACGACATTAGTTTAATCTTGTCTACTTTTCACCATCTAGAATATTAATTGAGATATTTTTTGTAATACTTGATAATTTTCATTGCTCCCAACTGTGCACAGTACTTCAGGGAACTCAAACAGAGCAAAGCATGTGTTCCAAAGAGATTGCAAAGTAATTTTTAGAAGTAGTACAAAGGGGGAAAAAAAATCACAAGGACAGAAGAAAGCCATTAGTAAAATCAACCAGAACTCTATCACTAATAATAAATAAAAGATATTAATCAACAAACTGATAAAAAGGCTGTTCAGTTAATGTTCACAGCATGCCAAGCCACTAAAGTCAATTCCACACTCAGAAGCAAATGATGTAGACCTACAACCATTTTTAGCAAAGCTGCAATAAACATGATTTCCTGAGCAGCTTCACGCCACTTGGACTCAACTCTTCAACACAGAAACTTTCACTTCTAGAAATATGTGTATACCCAACACCACATCTTGTATACTACTGAGACAAATGTAAAAGAAACCTACCTTTACAGTTAATTATAAAGCACTACTACGTCAAGCATCTCTTAAAAATAAAACCAAAATCTCTGCACTACTGGTATGATTCTGTGGTTTTGCTCTTAAGGTGCTATTTTGAGTCTAATCTCTCTCAGAAAAAAAAAAAATAGAGGCTATTTCCATGCTAATTTGCAACTGGACACTAGATGTCTCTCCCTGAAGTGGCACCAATAAGCTCTTGCTCTTCTGACCCTATAAAGACATCCAGCAGTCCTACTCCAATTTTACGGCAATATTCTCTGGGTTTTTAAAAGCCAGTACAGCTCATCACAACCAAAGATGCAAAAGATGTCTCATTTTGCTGAAGAGGGATAAAGACAACCAGAAAGACAGAAACGCAACAGCCTTCCTTGAGGCATAAAGGAAACCTGTGTGGGAAGCAGTCTCGTACATAAAGACTTAAAAAAGGGTCTTGGAGTCTTTTAAGAGTCTTTAAAAAACTCCTTAATGTTTTTTTGTTGGCTTTTAGGTATTTTAACAGATCACTTAAGAACTAAAATAGTACAAACAGGCTCAACTTACAGGAAATAAATGAAAAATACTTCATCTGTAAGGACTACATTAATTGCTACATTAGTTGCTACCTAACTACAAAAAGTAAAACTATACTCAAAATTATCAAGGCATGCCTGAAATAATATAGTTAAATGCATTCCAGTCAATAACTGAAAATTACTTCTGCCAGCATGGTGCAAGTAACATTTCCTGTTCAACAACATATTATGTGTGACTCAGTAATGAACTGTGACTTCTGTGGTTACTATGATTTTTCTGTTTCCCCTAGATAACAGTGATACAAAGAAGCAACTCAATCCTGACTTATAAAACAAAGACCCTTAATTTTTTAAGAACAATCTCTGGATTACATTTTATATGATACGTTATGAGCATTGATCTGCATACCTACCTTCAGTACTGTCCACATGGACATACATTTTCAGACAAAGATTGGAAACAGTCCAAACCATAAACACAGCACAGCAGTCTTAGTAGTGTCCTTTAAACCATAACCACTTAAAATAACAAAATTAATATACCCTGATGTTTCCAGATGTCAGATTCTCAATACATCTTGGATGACTAGGCTCAATTACCTAGATGAGAGGTCTTTCATTTTCATTAGCTTGCATACAACAATAACAGAAAAAGAATGAATGAGGTAGAACAAAAACATATGTTGCCCTCCATTTCAATTTTGACTCTTACAGAAACAGCTTCAGACAGCTTTTCTCAATGCTGTAGTGCCTTGGGTGACTTAATTTTTAATTAAGCACACTAGTGAAATAAGACTTTCACTTTTAATATGAGAAATTATGCTGAAATGTGCATTTACTTACTGCTAAAGGGTCTGCAATATAGTATTGGTTCCTTAATGGAATTTACCCTCTCCTTTGTAAATATTAATAAAGTATTTCAACTGTGAAAATCCATATTCTTAGAATACAACAGGGCCCACACCAATGGTCCTTACAGACTGTGACAGACAGTTCCCGTTCTTTCAGAAAAGCACCCAAGTGAAATACAAACCCTGTGAGAGCCATTCGTACATCTGTGTTGGAAAGGGTGCAATTTAGAAGCCAGTTCAGCATGATAGACAGATCCCTCTCTCACAGAATCAAGAACTGTGCTTTGCACTCAAAGTTCTGCAATCTAATGTTTCTCCAAGAACCAAAAATTCATATTTTTTTTATAAACAAAGGCATGAGACCTAACCCCGAAGTTTCAATTATTAAGGTTTAGGCTCAATTACAAGAAAAAAGTAGGCTCAGTTACAAATACAGAAAAATAAGTGATTAAAAAAACCCAAAAAACAGTGGAAAGTGCAAGTGCCATGACTGCCTCCTGATTCAGGTGCTCTGATGGCAGGTAATGGGCATCCGTGCTACTCAACTTTAGCACTGTAAATCATATTAAGAAAAAATTTAATTCACCACATTTAACTCCATATATTTATTGCCTTGAAAAAAAACAAGATGAAGTTTTTTTGGGAGACTAACTTGCTGATGTCTGCTGGAAACTCAGCACAGTGAAGAGGAGAAAATACATGAGGTTCCTGGAGTGTGTGGAAGATAAATTCCTGACACAGCTGGCAGACAGTCCTACCAGGGATGGTGCTCCACTAGACCTGCTGCTTACAAACAGAGAAAGGCTGGTGGGAGATGTGGTGGTCAGAGCTCATCTTGGGCACAGCAGCCACAAAATGATAAAGAGTTTTTGATTCTGGAAGAAATAAAGAAGGGAGTCAAGAAAACATCTGCCTAGGACTTCTGGAGGGTGGACTTTGGTCTGCTCAGGACAGTGAGGGATGATAATGTTTATCTTGTTGCACTTCCAAAGAGCACACATCACTTCCCCAGAACTCCTCTCAACAGAACAAAAAAGTTCTCTTTATCCTTCTTAACTTGAGGTTAAATAATATTAAAGAATATTTTACATCTGAAAAGGGACTGTTATCAAGCTTTTCTGTCTCAAAATGAGTTCTGTTTCATGACTCAAAGTCTCTCCCTTGAACCAACTCTATGAAAGCCATACACAGATGCACCCTGATGGCACCATTTTCCCATCTGAAGAGACAGGTCCCAGAGCAGGGAGTTGATGAAGCTTCAGGACGTAGCTGGCATCATCTAAACACTCCTTGCTGTTTATTACTGAAACTGTGCAGGGAAAGTGGAATGAGGATTTTGGAACCTCTCTGGGGTGACAGTACTTGGGAACAAATGAAATCCCCATAAAACTCACTTAATCTGCACAGAGTGTGTTCCAGAGGAACATGCCGGCGCTGCAGGACAGGGTGCTGTGCCAGCCCACCCCAATGGCTGCAAACTGACCCCTGATCCTCCCAGGACAGCCCCTCCAAGGGCTGGTCACCCCAGAGGGGAGGCAAAGAGCCACCATGCTCCTAACATGGAGACTCCTCCTGACATTTCAGATCCAGGGCAAGTTCTGTTACTTTTATGTTGCATTGGCACTTGGGGTGTGAGCAAAACAAATTAAGTAGGAGCTACTACTAAACCAAGTCTGGCAACAGGCAGCTGATCACTGAACATTTGCCACAGTATGTAGTAGATATCCTCACTAACCTGCTTCACATAACGCTTTTGTTCTGGATATAACTATTCTGCAGGAAAAATAACCTCATCTTCACCGCAGGGTAATGACAGGATCATAATTTTCACTGAGGACTCACTCACGCTACCCTTGGAACATTTCTTGAAAATCTAATTTTCGAAGTCTGATAGAAACTGATTTAGTTTTAATTTTTAGCTGCCAAATCCAGTTATGAAGACTGCAACACGGAAGTGTTACAAGTCTTACACCCCACCCCACACTGGTTTTATTTCAGGCTGGCAGAAGGATGAGGGTTGGAGGCCAGGACAGCTGCGCTCCAGCTTATTCACACTCAGGGGTCCCAACTGCTGCCGCCTTTGGGAACTGCCGGAAGGCTACAGCTGTCACTGGCAACTGCAGGCTGCAAAACCAGCTTCTTTGGCTGGTGTAGCCTCCCTGCAGACCTGAGGTTTCTGCCTTCAGAGCCTCTGGGTGCCTTCTATACACTCAGTTAGGGAGCATGCTATGGCAAGAAAAACAATTCCGCCTAACAGTGAGTTAATAGAGTTATTTTCCTCTAATATCAGAGCATTTAAAGAAGGCTGTGTCCACTGAATTCATTAAACTAACTTTGCAACTAATTTCTGCCAAACTGTTGAATCCAACAGTTGGTGGCAGAAAGCATTAATTAGCCTGTCACATTACCCTATCTGCTGTTAGAGAGTATTGATTGCAAGTTAACTATTACATGGAGTATCACAAAAAAATCTAAATGACACTTTACTCATAGCAGCTCTCTGCACACCATAGCAACAGAGAGAGATTGAAGTAAAATGGTCTGGTTTCTATAGCAACTATCACACAGGCCATCTGTAATCAAAAGAAAACCAAGCAAAGGAAACAAAATGGGGGATTTTGCGTACTGGAAGACTATTCATATACTTATAATATATCACTCCTTAATGTTTGCTCCATTCTAAACCCAAAATATTATTTAAGTGCAAGAAATCTACAAAAGCTTCTGAAAAAAAAACTTTTACTTAATGAAATACTAATTAAAGCTCACCAGCACGACCTCCATCGCTACAAAAGACACCCTTTTAAAAAAGCCAATGTTTTTCAGACACCAAACATGTGACCTTCAAGATCCATAATCCAGGAGCTCATCAAGTATTTCATTATTATTTCATTCTGGAACTCAAATACTGTAAGAGGGATACCAGTAGTATACTTCTGACTATCTACTATACAGAACTGCTTCTAGAAAAATAGCATTTCAGATAGAAACATTTAAGCACACTTTTTCTAAAATATAAATATATAAAGACTTATCCAACTTTTGGGGGAAAAAATGCCAAAGAAATCCAGATGTAAGAAAACAAGAAAGAGAAAAGAAATTAAGCCCCTGTACAACCAGAGAGGCATTTTTGTCATGCAGTTCATGTCCTGAACAGAACAATATTATATTAACGCACACCACACGTGAATGGAAGGCAAATTAAATGTTAAAGATGCAAGGCACTCTCTTCTTTACCTTCCAGTATTTTAAATCCTGAGAATATAAATGGGACTCTTACTTCTAGATAGGGAAATATTTTAATATGAAATGTAATTTTTGTTGGAAATTAACTGGCTATGCATGGGCTTTTAATAAATTGTAGAACTAATAATCAGGGAATAAAACTTATTTTTGAGACTGGTCCATTTCTTTTTGCTTGGGAAAATGCTGATTTGCAGAACATCAATCACCTACATGCTGAAGACAGGCATTCCAGCCTCCTGGGCTCATGCAAAGTAGAAAGGAGCAATCTGGAATAACAAAATTCAGTTCTCTCTTCAGTACGGGGAAGGGGCACTAGGGGATCACTGTGGTGACCTGATCCTGTCAGAAGTTTATTCTTCACTAGAGTTTCTGTGACAGCTGCTTAAACCCACTTCCCCAGCATCAGGATGGACCAAACCACAGCTGCTCAGCCTATTACCTGGATGGTCTGTATGTCCCCCGCCACTTCCCTGGGACAAGGCAGAAGGACGACGAGATGGCAGCACTGGTGACTGCTCCAGCACACACTGTCCTTCCCTGCTCTGCTCTGCCTGAGGCACCAAGATTAGAAGAAACAGAAATCTCTATTAAAGGTGGTGGCTGAGAGAAAATAATTATGGCTAAATATTTACCAAGGCTTCAAACCTACTCCCTGCTTGTATCCAAACAGCGCTGGAAAAAGCACACAGGCTACTGAATTGCTGTGGCAATGGCTGCGTATGCCCTGCCACCATCCTTTCCACCCTTCAGACATGGAAGGAAACAGCCTATCCAGGGCTCTTCCTTCTGCTGACACAAAAGCCACCACACAAAAAAGCAGTGCCTGGTCTTCTCATACCATATGAAGAAGAAATACGGCCTAACCCAGACCGCAAAATACAACAGGAAAAATACAACCCAACAATCAGACTGTAATCACGAGATGCTTTTATTTCTATAGGAAACATAGGCTTGCATTGGCACTAAAGCTGCAAGTTTCTTGACTGACTACAGTACTACAAGAGAATTCAGAATGAGTCTTGTAAGAAGAGTTCAATCCAATGATAAAGACTGTCTTTCATGTTATATATCTTCATCACCCATTTTGCAAAGATATCTATATTTATTTATATGTGAAAGTAATTTCAGCACTCAAGCAGTCTTAGCTTGGATCTATAATTATCCTGAAAAACAACAACCAACTGTAGTCAGTGTAGATTCTTTCACAGATTTAGGCAAAATTAAATAGATCTAAAGCAATGTTTTCATAATTTTGTTCACGAGCCCATTTGGTGAATTTATCACATTCCTAACATCAGTGAACATAGAAACAAATGTTAGGATGCTGTACATCCCTCCTGATAACACATACATGTGGGGAGCAGTTCCCAAAAACATATCCTCTGGCTGCATAAGTACCTTGTACTACTAACAATCCTTATCCTTTTTTTACCCAAAGGTCAAGAAAAAATTGTGTCTTCCAATAGGTTTGGACAATGTAAAAGAAATGAGAGACTACAACTGAAGCAAAACCACACCTTCACCTCTGATAGTAACAAGTTTTACAAGATGTACTAGCACTTAGGGAAGGAAGAAGTGGGGAGGTTGTGGCATGCTAAGGAGGAATCCTTTAAAGGGGTTATCTAAGGAAGTCACTAACACCCAAAGGAGATTATTTTCTTGGCTACGTCTCCATTAGCAATCATCCAGCACCACAGGAATCATTGAGTAGATCAACAAAAATCGGTGCCAATGCCCCTGTAGGCCTCTACTGTACACAGAAAGGTTTTTATTTCAGACAAGATTAAGTCTTGGACAAACCTCTTACAGTACACATAAGATTCAACTGTTGGTTTGGACCCTACTAGAATAATAGAGGATTGCAGAACATTTGGGGCACACCTCGAGATTCAGCTTTTACACAGCTGCCACTTTAGTTTCCTATCATGCTTACCAAAACCATTATATGATCAGGATATTTACTTCCATTTCAAATTTTAGAGTATTCTCAATATATAAGGAAAGAAGACCCTGAAATCTTGCAGTAAACCAGAGCTGAATTTTGTCTCTTCAGCAATGTCATGTAAAATTTTCAGCACAAAGAAAACCTCTGAGTTTTGTTCAGTTTTGATCTTTCAAACCTCAAAAGTGGAAACATGAGAGCAAGTGGATTGTCTATGGAGAAAATGACAGTTTAGAAAAAACCAGACCAAACCTCCTTAAAATGAAATAAAAATGTTTCATAAATGTTTACTAAAAACAGTGTGTGATCCAATTTGCTTTATATTTTCAAAATATATGTCTTACCATGTTAATAAGCATTAATAATTATTTTACTCCCAGATATTCACAGTACCACAGAACTTCTTCCCTGCAATTGTACAACTACTATATAATTTATGATATCTGGGAAGTCTATGCTGATTCATTTATTATGTTCTAATTGCTTTGATGCTATATATATATGACAAATGTATGTGCACTACCAGACAAATTAAATTTTATGAAAAATGTTAAAATGTCATGCATGAATCTTAAACACAAAATAATCCTGTTGGAACAGAGATCTACTTCCAGCATGTGACAGTGAAGTTTGAGATGAAATCAAAACTGTTCTTGTTAGAAAGTTTGTCTTCATCTCTGATATCTGTAAAACCGCAGCATGAGATACGTTCAATTTTAAATGACACTGCAAAAGGTCAGAACAATTCCCCTAACCTTGTCAAGGCTGGCAAGACTGATAGTTGTGTTTAGGTAAACTTAGCATCCATGTCATGTGTATTGGACTAAATATAAAATTCAGAGAGCAGAGGGAAAAAACATATATTTAGAAATTAAAAATGGAATTTCATTTTCCAGACCAACAGTTCTGTATCCAAGAA
The DNA here is from genome assembly GCA_013397115.1 of Edolisoma coerulescens. NCBI lineage: Eukaryota > Metazoa > Chordata > Aves > Passeriformes > Campephagidae > Edolisoma > Edolisoma coerulescens. The sequence continues at coordinate 1,357,812 of VWZW01002015.1, forward strand.
TACAATTCTGTAAATATTAACCAGTTCACTGTCATCTGATTGTTCTTACAATTTGTGTGTAACTTGCACACAATTGCATGGAAACTGAGTGAAAGCGTCATTAATCTCCTTGCTGGTCTACCCTTTATAACTATAGTAGAACTTCTTTAGACTTGCATTTTCTTTTTCTGTAACTCTTTGAAATCCAAAGCCATTTCAGCAAGTATACAGAAAAAATTAGTAATTGTGTTTCATCTTCTTCCTAAATATTCTAAATAACCATTTAACACTGGCCTTGGCTTATTAAATCTTCCTTTTAATTCAATGACGTTGATTAACATAAATTCAATACTCATTAACAAAGTTCCTTTTGTGTCTTAACTTTTTTAACTGCAGAATTTAGAAGACACAGAACACATTTGCACTGTAGTCAAAGCCAGTTTTCTCCTCATCAGAGCCAAAGTCAACACAACTGACAAATGATTCTCTATAATCATCCTTGAAACAATGATTTAGTACTTCATATGTACTCACTGCCGCTTAATTCAGATGGAACCAACTAACAGCCATGATTTTGTTTATTCACTGTAGTTGAGAAACTTTATGAAACATTAAAGAGTTAAGGACAAAGTCAGAATTGTGGAAGCACACATTTTTCATGCGTGTCCTTAAGTTTAGATACTCCTTTTGGCTGACACAAAAATACAACAATGAAAAAATCTGTAACTTTTAGGGTCCCTGAGAGAATATGTTCTGGATGTTACAATTACACCTGGGAAAGGAATTATCCTCAGAGAATATTTGAAAAGAGAAAAAGAGGAATCCACTACGCACACACACACGTGCTGCTGGCCAGTCCATGCAGAATACATATTAGGAAAAACTACACACACACTGGCAGGGCTCAGTAACTTCAGTACAACCACATCTATCTCTCTGCTATTCTAATGCAAAAATGACAAGAGATAAATACCCATGTTTAAAAGGACCTAAGCCTGATTGCTGAGCAGAAAAGAAAGACAAACTTATTTCACAAAGGATCTATGCAATTTAAAATTTTTAAATGCTTTGGCTTTATTTAAATGAATAAAAAACATTCACCTGTACTAAGTATAGACACAGTACCTTAGCCATTAAAAGATATATCTGTACTATGCTTCTCTACCAACAACTGATATTTTAGAAACTATAGCTAGACATATTTTCTGTTTCTCTGAATACATGTTGATGAGATACCACAAAAAAAGATTACCCAAGTAGGGCACACTTTTGCCATCAGAAAAACATTATCATTTACTCCTAAAGAAAGATATTGTACTTCCCCTTGAATATTATTACATACTGAACTTTTTTTTTTTTAAACTGATAACGTTTTGTAGGAAATTTTAACACTATTTTCTTGTGTAACTCACAAAGCCTGGGCAATAGCAATCACAGAGCTATCCCTTGTGGAATAAACATAGGGACACAGAGTCATGTTTCAGCAGTGATCATGAAGACAGAAAGAATTACAGAAACCAGCTATAGCAGCTTCTCTGAAATGCGTCCCAGTGCACACTCATTTGTGTTTTGCATTTACAGTATGCTTTGCTCAATTGTTACTGAAGCAGTGATGATTTCTTATCCTTGTCTGATTCTTTGATCTCCATCTTTGATCAAAATAGTTAACCTAGCTGACCACTTCTGCAGTTGAAAGAATAAAAATACTTCAAATAAAACAAAGAGAACAAAAAGCATTTTAAAAAACTCAAAGAATAATATTGATGCTGACTGCCTTCCTCTTTTTCTTTTTCCTTTGATAATTTATCCTGTGTATATTCTTTAATGTGTTGGTCAAAAAGAAAAAAGAACCCAAACAAAAACCTAATCTTATATTCAACAGATGAATCCATCATGTTCACATATCTGGAATAACACTTCCTTGCAATGTCTTTCTACTTTCTTGCCGACTTTCAGTAACACCTTCGAGCACTTTTTATCACTTTCAGCAGGATTTCCAGAAGATGCCAATTGCAGCATGTAGCTCAGCTTCATGGAGTTTACAACTGAATGCACAGTATTTGACAAGAAACTAAATATGAGTTCCAGTGAATTTTATTTCATGCACAGAATAGTATGTATTAAATTTCACTGTCCATTTTTAAATGTGTCTTGTTTTAGTGTTTGCTTTATATATGACTGGATCATCTCCTGAAACAGACCAAGAGTAGATCACTGGACACTGAGGTTTACAATCTGATTATCTGAATTGCTGGCAGCCAATTTGTAGGCAACCAAAGTGGTATGCTTTGCTGATCAGTGAGGCAATTTATTAAAAACACAATATTTATTATTTCTTGCAATGTAGGTCTAGTGCCGTCACATGGCAGCTATGAAAACTCCTCTGTAAGGTCTGACAGCTTTTAATTCAATTTCCTTGCATGGTACAGAGATACCCTCTGAACCACAAGAAAAAGAAGTATTTCATTAAATTCTCTAGGCAAAACAGGATTCTTGTGGCTATATTTTGAAGGATTGGTACAAAAAAAAAAACCAAAACCAACCAAGCCATTAATTTTTCTGTGTTAATAAACTACAAAAATATAAGCTCAATCACCAAGCAATTATTGCTAATAGTAGACATAATAAAAAAGCATAAAATGTCATGTAACACTGTAACAAATATCACAGTTTGACTTGCTAGGCACTATATAGACCGAAATTATACAATTATGGCCCTAAAGTTAAAACTATTCCTGGCACTTCTTCAGAGAAGGATATGAAATCAAAGGTTATGTAAAAATTAAAATCATTTGTACGTTGGTGGATAACAGAATGTTGGGGGAATACAACTGCCCCAGTTTCCATTCCATTAAGAAAAGCACTCTTCACAAACAATAAAATATTCCAGCAATCTGCTTTTATAGCAATTTCCTTCACTTTCATGGTAAGTCAAATCTACAACACTGTCTTTGTATACACTCATATTGAACAGTTGAGCTTCATAGTCAAATGCTCCATGGCCCAGTGCCTTAATCTTGTTAAGTCCCACCTTTATATAACCATAACAAATTTCCTGTTATGTCAGACTTCAGAGACATTATTAGAAAGTTTATCTGAACACTGCTTGGACACCAGGAAAATATTTATAACAGACAGCTTTGGTAGAGCAAATTCAATGAGCAAATCATTTAAAGAGGGAATGCAACATTAGTTAATGCCTATATTTATATCATAATGCATTATTATTTAGAAGATATTATTTTAAAAAATCAACAGAAAGTAGCACAGAGAAAGTCAATTAATCTAGCCTGGTAACTTTTTAAAAATCTCCTCTAAAAGGTGCAGTTGAAGGCCATCTAGTATTTTTTATCCATTTCTTCTTTACGTACATGTTTGGAAACATTTCTGCTAGAGTGCTTTTAAGAAACAAAATAATCTTTTGACAAAAATATCAAATACAGGAACACACAATCATTAAATGGCATTACTCATAACTGAACCACCGTCATCAAAACATTCTATAAAAATTATTGTCTTCTCATTGCCATTCCCATTTTTCTTTTTACAGTCTGGTGGCTTTCTGTACAGCAGAGGATGGGGTCTAAACTGCTGAGTGGCAGCACGATGCCGTCCTGATCATGTTTCCCCATGGCAGCAACAGCAAGAAAGACTACACACTAGTGCTCTGGCCAGCCATATGGAACTATCAGCTGAAATCTATACCTCTCCCTAGTATGACATGAATAATGCATTAGCTGCTTAACTGCGTAGGATTTATCTTTGAAAATATAGGCTTAGCTCTCAAACAGCACTCTAACCAGTTTTGTCATCCAGTACCCAAAGCAACACAACACCAGGTTTCTTCTGCTGTTCTAAAACTTTTGCTTGGTGCTTCTAGCTATGACCATCTCCTGTTAGAACTTTTCACTGGGAAAAAATAGGATTTTACAATGATTTTTTTAACCTAAAAAATTTTTATTTTTCAGAGAGATTTGGATGTTTAATACACTGATAAATAAAAAAATATTTGACAAAAAACATAAAGTGCGAACAATTACATTTCAGTTTAAATATGTAGCCCAGACCCCGAACACATCTGATATGTAAACACAAGGATGGCAAATGGGCTCGGTGGAGCTAATGGCAGCCTAGACCAGCAAAACCTGCATTGGCCTGCCTTAAGCCCTCGGGCATTTCCACATCCCAAGCAATGCATAGCCCAGTGTCCCCGACTCCCTAAGCTTCCTCATGCACCAGATTCCTGTTCCTGGCAGCACCACCGCGCTCCCTGCTTACACTAATACCCTCTCCTACCTCTGCAAGGGCCAGCTTCAGATGACAGCAGGTGTCTTGAATCTACACATGTGCTTGCTGCCCCATGACAAGCTTCAAATCCACTCACCATCCCACTACTGCCATAAAGAGAGGACAAAGGTCAGATTTCATCCATCTGCACTGTGGAACCATTGCCTTCTGTCTGCTTCACAACCTCTCCTCTGTTTTTCACAAATTCAGCATAAAATTAACATTTTTAGGATGTCCACTGCACTGCCAAATTTGATAGAATAAGGCAATGATTTTGCAGAAAACAGGTAACTGACAAAGTGGCCACTTCACTGGTAGGTTAATCTGAAAAATCTAGGATGGAATAAACAGTGATGGAGATGACACAACTACGTGGAAACTTGGCCTGGCTAAATTAATTTAAGCCAAGCACACAGATCTGTTTAAAGGGGGAACTAGGTAATAGTAGAACACTTTGGAAAGGAGCAATCTAGAAAGGATCATGAGCAATACTGGTTTCACAGAAAGACTTGGCAGATCTGTAGCTTAGAAGGTCAACATGATTTTGAATCTAGAAAGAAACATAAAGAGAGAGCAAGTAGGTGGTGTCATGGTTATTAGCAAGATTATTACTGTGACAATGTGTACAGGACAAACATCCACACACCTCATAGGCTGCTGCTGAAAACTGTAAAATTTTAGAGGAGTGCCAGAAAAATTACTTCAGGAATGTTAAAGCAGTTGAGTCTGTTTATTGCAGCAAGAAAGTTAAGAGGTGACTCGAACAAGGATTACATGTAAGCTGGAACAGGAAGGGCTTATAACAGTAAACAGGTCTTTAATCTAGTAGAAAACGTCAAAACAAGAGCAAAGGATTAGAAACTGAATCTAGACAAATTAGGTGAGACTAACTGCATTTTGGACAGTCATTAAGAATAAATTTAGATGGCACAGCTTTAAAAAACAAGGGGAGGGGAGTGCACAAAAGTGGGTGAAAGGGTTTCTTTAGCATTAGAATTAAGAGAAGAAATCTGTGATGATCACCATTAACCACATAAATACTGAAGTGTAACAAAACACTTTCAATGTGCTTAAGTAATTCTGATAATGTAAGGTCTAAATTAATGTAACTGGAGACATGAACAATAAACCTGATTCACAATGCCCTGTTTTTAAAAAAAGGCTTTTGTAAACTAATCTCAACTTCATGTTTTCTTCTCCTCCTAAAATCTTGGTATGGATTTATGAAACCTAATTTGCATCTAGAATCTGAAATCCTGCATATAACTTGAGTTTGTGTTTTGGATCATTTGGCATTTAATGTGCCATTTTCCACTCCTTGGTTTGCTGAAGGGAGATTGCTGGGCCCCTCTGAAACTAATCTGCTGTTCTCTGTTTCACAATTCAGAGTCCCCTGAGTCACCACTAATATTTGCCTGAATTATGGCTCCTCATTATGAGAAATGATTCATAATTCTCCAGCTGCTCACACAGGTTTCACATAGGCCTTGGTGGACTGTGACTGCAGAGGGCTTTAGCACTGTAAGGTACGTCACACACTTGCTTTACCTCTTTTCACACCACCTTTACTGACCATGGCCAGGGACAGCTTGCAAGAAGAAGCTGTTTCCTGGTGGAACGTTCAGCTTCAAAACTAATGTCTTACCTCAAGTGCAGACATGCAAAGTAATAAACTACAGACCAGCTTGAGAAACCAAATAATTTCCAGTTACTGGCTTGAGATTCAGGATAATACATTTATAAAACAGGAGTCACCCAGGCACCAATCACAATAAAATCATAGAATGGCCTGGGCTGGAAGGGACCCTAGAGATCATCTAGTTCCCACTCCCCTACTATAAGCAAGTACACTTTCCAGAAGACCAGGTTGCTCAGAGCCCATTCAGCCTGGCCTTGGACACTTCCAGGGATAGGGCATCCACAGCTTCTCTGGGCAACCTGTGCCAGTGCCTCACCACCCTGGCAGTAAAGAATTATAGAGTAGAGGGGCAGAATCACCTCCCTCGAACTGCTGCTCACATTTCTTTTGGTGCAGCCCAGGACATGTTTGGCTTTTTGGGCTGTGAGTGCACATGGGTGGGTCATGTCCCACCTTTCATGCACCAACAACCCAAGTCCTTCTCAGCAGGGCTGCTCTCAATCTGTTCATACCCCAGCCTGTGTTGATACTGGGGGTTGACCCAGCCCAGCTGAATCACCTTGTACTTGGTCTTGTCAAACCTCATGAGATTCCCATGGACCACTTCTCAAGCTTGTCCAGGTCCCTCTGGATGGCATCCTGTCCTTCAGGTATGTCAGCTTGGTGTCATCTGCAAACCTGCTGAGGGTGCACTCAATCCGTTCATCTGTCATTGATGAAGACAGTAAATATCACTGGTCCCAATCATACAGGACATAACCCCATGTCCAAGTGAACCCTGTTACAATCAGCTGAACTAATTATCGCTAATCCAGACTAGAAGAAAGCTGTCGTGATTTTTGGTTTATCTCAACTATAATTAAAACAATTCATGGAAAACTCACGAAGCTTTAGGCAGTCCGACCTGTACACAAATTTGTACATGATTCAAAGTTTGTACACAAATCCCCTTAAGGGAACAAAACCATTATCGTGTGCATTGCAAATTCTGACAAGCACAATGTTAGTGAGAAGAGCGAATACAAATCAGCCTGCTTCAGATGCATGATATCCACCCTTACAAATTCCTCTGAGGTTCTTATCAACCTAAATTGCTCCTGATCACGAACAGAAACAAGAGCTGCATATTCTTTGGGAAAGAGCAACATCCATTCATAATGTATTCTGAACATACGTGAAGATGACAACACAGCTGCACTCCCTGAAGAAGGCATGATATAACAAATGTTGGGAATGAGCCAATGTTGCAGATTCCAGGTCCTTTTAGGGGTGCTTTCTGATTGCATCCAAAGAAAGCACCAACAGCAGAAACTGTGGTATAAATGTGTAGGTTATACCAAGGAGCCCATCTGAATCAAACTCAGTTTCTTTAGGCGAGCTCTATTAGATTGACGTGGCACAATCAATGAAGTCATTCTCATGGAGAAAGGGAGCAGAGCAAACAGTGCAGAATGGGAAACCACAAGAGGCTGTGCAGAAGAACACCTTGACAGTAATAAACCCCAAATACTTGGCTGAGCATTTCACTTGTTCTTAATTAAGCACATGCACACTTTACAGGAAGCCATATCGGAAACAATCTTCTCTTGTGCCCCATTCAGTCTGGGCTCCCCGCACTGAACATAATTCTGCTATTATTAGGGGCAGTCATTAGCCGCTAAGGATTCCCCATTCATAGGCTAAGACTGGTAAGAAATGGTGGCCTTTTCATCTGTATGATGATGCTGGGCTGGCCACTGCCTAGCCTCAACTGTTTCTAGAGAAAAGGAACCAGAATTTCCTAGTCCATTACACTGGCATTTCTTGCAAGCACTACTGGCACTTTAAAGAGAGAATAGTGGAATATCTGAGTCATACGAAATGATGCCAGCAATGAAGAGGAGGGAGGGAGACAAAAAAACAGAAAGAAAAAGACGTTCAAGATCCATAAATCTACCAGAAGCCCCTGAATATAAAGGCTGGGGAATCAATAACATCCATACTGCTTTGTTAGAAAACAAACTGTATTTAGTCTAGGCATCTAATGAAGCTGCAGGTTCTAACTTCTGTTTATTTTCTGTCACCAGGCAGAATCTGCTGTATCTCAAGTTGAAAAGTTCATAAACCAAACATTATTTTAAAAGTTCAAGAACTACACACACATCATTATATAATGCAAGTGCTTAGTGTCCAGAATATGCTGAAAGTTTGCCTCTTGACAGTCCTAAAAAGGCAGAAATATTTTTAAAAGCATTGATTGAGCATTTTGTATCGTTACTAACAATAGCTTTCTTTAGTTCTTTATAAATGGTTCTTTGCTTTTATTTACCTCACATCAAAACACTAATGCAAATCATTCTAAACTTATTTATATCTAGTTCAAGGCAGTAAGAAGAAGAAATGTCCTAATAGAGAACATATTTTCTAATGAATCCCATCTTTTTTTTTAGCTAAATTAAATGTGAAGAGAACTTAAAGAATGTTGGGATGTACTTTAGATGAGTTTTAAAAACAATAAAAAGAGCTTCTGAATATAAGCAAAGAACTACTGCACATGTGCCAAGAATTTTTCAACTTTATCAACATGATTAATAGTTTCATTTTGAAAGGGGCCATGTACACATACGCTGAAACACATGAGGTTCTGCACATGCAGTCAGCAACAGCAAAAAGAACTCAGGAAACATTACAGAACTAAACAACAAGAACTGTTCCCAGCTCTTAGGCAAAGAAAAGGGGAGGCCTCTGCCAAAGTGGTGCTTTCACAGAGCTGTATCTGTTCTGAAAATGTATGTTTAGCAGCATCAGAGCAAAATAATTAACTATGCAAAGATTAAACCTCAAAGTTTTGAAAATTACCCTTGTCCTTTCCTGACTCCATATTTGCAGATGCACAGTGGGGCTGATTTCCCCTCAATCTGGCATTAAAAACCAGCCTCAGGAATGTAGGACACATTATCACAACTGCTAATTAATCAGTCATATCTTATATTCAGCAACAGTGAATTTTACCTGGATAAAGAGATATAAAAAATGCACTGTTAAAGGGCAACTTCAGAATTCCCTCACACTTTGACATTACAGATGGAATAGTATTCTCATTTAGTAAATAAGCAAGTTATTTGACAAATAGGAAAATCAATTATTAAAGGCTAAGAGTTAGAGTCTGTTCATACCAAGAAATCATTTTTAGAAGTAGGAAGAAAGCCCTGTTTCAGAGGCATTTGTTCAAAATTTTAGCACCTGGGCTTTTGCATGTGTGCTGGTTTCAGCTGGGGTAGAGTTGATTTTCTTCACAGTGGCTGGTACAGGGCTGTGTTTTAGATTTGTGCTGAACACGGGGTTGATAACAGAGAGATGTTTTTGTTGTAGCTGAGCAGGGCTCACGCTGAGCTGAGGCCTTTTCTGCTTTTCATGCTGCCACAAAGGCAATGGAGCTGAGGGTGCAGGGGAGGCTGGGAGGAGACACAGCCGGGACAGTGACCCAAAGTGACCAAAGGGATATTCCAGACCATATGACATCATGCTCAGTATATAAAGTTTGGGGCAGAAGGTGGAAGGGGGGGACGTTTGGAGTGATGGTGTTCATCTTCCCAAGTCACTGTTACACAAAAGGGGCTGTGCTCTCCTGGGGATGGCTGAACACCTGCCTGCCCATCAAAAGCAGTGAATTACTTCCTTGTCTTGCTTTGCTTGTGTATATGTCGCTTTTGCTTTTCCTTTTCCTATTAAACTGTTTTTATCTCAATTCACAAGTTTTCTACCTTTTACCCTTCTGATTCCCTCCCCAGTCCCACTGTTGGGGGAGCAAGTGAGTGGCTGCGTGGGGCTTCAATGCTGACAACCACGACCTCATGTCACATTGGTTAAGGTGACAACCGTCCCACCCTGACCCTTCTCTCTAAAACTCAAACCTTCAACAAGAAAGAAGAAAAAACCCTCAACATAAGAAGTTCATATTTTCAAACAGAGTCAAGGCACTCTGTAAAAAATGTTTTCAGATTTATGAGTTGTTGTAATGTGAGACACTTGATAATTTTCTTGTTGTATTATTACCTATTCTTTCATCCAGAAACAAGAGTCATCTTTTCATTCTGACAAGGAATTCTTCCTAACATTTCTTGATTTAAGAGTTTTTCAAAAGAACAATAGTGCAGATAAAAGCAGTCAATCTGTTTGCTAGACTTCCTGCAACAATATGCTATTTTTAATAAAATTTTCTTTGGGACAGGCTTCTCAAGTTCAGGATAGGACTGCTGGTTAAAATTTCAGATTAAAAAAACTCAAAGCACTTGTCACAAAACAAATACTTAAGGAACAGAAAGACACCCATTCAGTATGTAGATAGCAGGCTGAGATCCAACTTCTGGTAGATCTGGACTACTGATTTGGAGGAAAATACTTGCTGGGTAGGACACTCACCTGATACTTAGGAGGTGTTTCAAATGCCTGCTGCAGTGAGAGCTGAATAGTTCATACAAACAGGGAAATTTTATGGAGAAACATTAAGATGAGAAAATTTCTGGGCAAGAACCCAGTCCAGCACTTTGGACATCTGCTTCTTGCAGCACAGAAAAACAAGGATTCTTGTTGCACTGAAAAGTCAGATCGCCGGAACCAGTCGTCAAAGCCTGTCTCTTGTTCCTGAGATCTTTTTTTCACTTCTTTGGGACACTGAAAAATATTTTAAGTTTGTTCCAATAAAGAAAACCTATTTTACACCTGCTCTACTTGAAGCCCTCAACATTCATGTTTCTCCGTGAACTGTGATATCAAAGTAGAATGCAATTTTCTGCAGAGGAACACAATACCACAAATACCACAGATAGGAGCAATCATATTTCTAGCCTCACTCTCAACTGAGGCCAGTAATTTCAAACTCACACAGAAGTCCATCTCATATTAGGATAGCTTCAATTTATCCATTATGGATAGTGCTCAGCATTACACCTGCAAGTTGGCTATGTAGGTCAGCTTGCAACAGATAATCTCCTTCGGCTCAATCTCCCTGCAGATGACAGTGGCATACATAAACTTCTGCCTAGTTAAAGCAGAAAGGCTTTCAATGATATGCACCACTTTTCTGGGGCTTCACAGATCCAACCTCTAGAAATTACAGGCTGAATCCACAAAACCCAAGAAAGCCTTCTCAAGTATAACTGAAAAACAATATGCTTATAATTGCTAACAAATACATTACTGCAATTGTAAAAATGCGCCAGACATTTAACCTACAGTTATCCCTTTGTTTTACCTGCCCAGTCCCAGGTTTAGTGTCCTGCATTGCTTCAGCAGGAGCAGATTCCTGCAAATCCTCAGGTTTAAGGTCTTGAATTTCTTCCACAGGAATTGTTTCCAGCTCATCCTTGGGTCTGAGATCTAGAGTGTCCTCTGCAAGGTCTGAAATATTTGATTCCTGCAGGCTGTCCAGTGTTGGGCCCCCTGTCTCATCTCCAAGAGCAGATTCCATTGCCCACCCTAGTGTGGAGAAGGGCAGGGCACTCCTTGCAGGAGGAACCTGATAATGATAACATTGGCTCTCACAGGGAACGATTACAGACACCTGAACCCTGCTCCCAGCCCCTGAATAAAACAAGAAAAACATCTGCTTAAAAATAGTCCTATTTTAAATTTGCCAGTCTGAGCAATCTTTTACTCTGCTCATGAGCTGTATCTATTAAAGAATAGATTTCATTTTACTTGAAAGAATTACTTTAGAAGTGACTTATGGGAAAAATATAGCACAGCCAGTCCTCTGAGAAGAGAGCTCTAGGAATTGCAGAGGTGATACAGAGCCAAAACTGATACAAATTATTCAGGATTACTAAGCTTTAGTTCATTAATACTAGTGTGGTCCAAGGAGTTTTTTTGAGGCTTCCAGTAATCATCCCTAGAGTTCAAAGTAACTCCAAAATCAGGACAGGAGCAGACATGGAAAGAAATTTCTACCACTGTGCAAGCATCCTCAAGAACACAGAGAGCAGATGGGAAGGAAACTACATCTCAGACGTGACGCAAGGAAGACATTTTTTACACTGAGGGCAGTGGGACACTGGAAGAAGTCCCCCAGAGAATGGTAGATGCCCCATACCAGGAAACATTCATGGCCAGGCTGGATGTGGCTCTCAGCAACCTGATCCAGTTGAAGATGTCCCTGCTCATTGGGGTAGCACTAGATGACATTCAGAGGTCTCTTCCAACCCAAACTATCATATGGTTCTATGAAACACTTCAAAGTCCGTCCAGTGTGGTGGGACTCACAACACTGCTGGAGATCTCAGGCTCAAGGCTCAAGTAACATGAAGAAGGAGAGTTCCACAGTGGGAATTCAGTTTAGTGGTACATCAAACACAAGATACTATGGTAGGAATTTGCTAACTAGATTAATCCAGTTTAAGTAGAAGATGATGCAAGCTTCTGATAAGAAGATTACCTATCGAATGTATGTGACCAAATATGCAGCATTAGAAAACATGAAGGGAAAAGGCAAATGGAAAAGGCAAAGAGACAACCTGTCTATATCTTCAATCAATTTAATGTGTTTAATTAGCATTTTTCTGAACTACCAGAATTGCAGTAAAAGCATATTTATTTACTTCCTTTTTAGAGAAAATAAAATTCCCTTTTTGCCACATCTCTTAAGGTAAAAGCATATGTATAAAAAACTTAAGTTACACAAATGAGGTTTCATTATGAAAGTACTATGGAAACTTGATAATTGGTATAATCAATTATTAGTAATATTGCTAATACTGCTCAACTATTTTCCTGCAGGATTATTCAGAAGAGGTAGTACCTGGTAGCTTATTAAACAATGCATGCAGACTAATAGTAAAACAATTTTTTTTTTAATTGCTTAGCATGCAAACGAAACAACAAGCAAACATGGGTTAAATTTTAGTCAGTCCCTGATTATTTCTTCAGGACAACATACACATGTCTCATTGCCTTTCACAAATTGTCCAGAGAGACATATACCTCAGAATCTGTATCCAAAATATTAAGAACAGTAAGATAATTATTTTAGATTACTGACTCAGAGGAAAATACATGGAAAATGAAAAGAAAAATTGCCCCGTGGTCTCATATTAACAACGGCATCAAAACATACTTTTGGTAATGCCTCGCATATCTAAAAATTAGCATGTTAACTTTTGACATTACTGAGAAGACTTAAAACTCCTCAGCCTCTTATTATTTTATTCCATTCCAGCTCATATTCGATTTTGGAAATAAACACATTTAATTTAGAAAACTATGCACAGATTTCTGCATAATATATTATATATAATGTATCTTGATCCCAGCAAAGAGAACATTTTATTTTCTTGCAGAGTTTCGCTTTCTTTCTTGTCAAGCAAAAACAAAGCCATAAATTTAAAAGCATCATGACTAGAGCCAGTCTGTGTATCTAAAACTCCCAAAAAAGTGAGAATAAAAATGAAATATGTTTAACTTTCACAAGCCTTTAGTAGCCTAGCATGGCAGCCAGCATCTTTAGATAAGGGTGGAAAGTCCAGGTTATTCCACAGGTAGAATAAAAAAAAAAGAACTAGTATAAGCTCTATACAAGGAACAGAAAAAAGGCATGCCTCCGGAATTAAAGATATACTAAGTACACTACTCAATATCATCAATTTGACCAATGTTTTATGAATAGCTGTATGTCGTCAGCTAAAGAAACAGACAGATGGCACAATGTGGTGTGGAGGAACAAGGGAAAGACCTGGAGCACAGCAACTATGGAGCAACATTTAAAGCTTAGATGTAGAAATGCTGGAGAGCACAAGTAGGGCAAACAAATTTTTCCCAATGTTTTCAATAACTATATATTTTTAAAAATTAATATAAAAAGCTTCAATGCATACAATTTTAGATTTTCTTCAGTAAATGATAGACACTTCTTTTACTATTGTTCTTAACATAGTAGCTAGATTTTAAGTCACAGGATAAAAAATTCAAATGCCAATGGCATAAAGTACTATGAAACAAAGCAGGGCTCAAAAAGAGAGATTAAGAGTAGGATGTACTAGTTTACAAACCAGTGCCTCTACATCCCTTCTGCATAACAGGACAGCTGCTCACAGCCCATGCAGAACTGCAACACTGGTCACTGTATGGCATCTACTGCCTCTGCTTCAAGGGGCAAGAGCCTTTCCTCCAAGACACAGCCACTCCCATTTGTGTCTATTAAGTCTGCATTTCATCAGGATCAGGGAAAGTCACACTCACAAAAGCTTGCAGCCTCTGTAATATTCTCCCACAATTTATGTACCAGCGCACTATTCAGAATCTCTGATAAAAGTAATTTAAACACACGTAGAAAAATCATATAATTTGTGAGGGCAGTGAGTTGTGTCTTTGAGGTATTTTTTTCCTCAAAATAATCCATTACTTACAGTCCAGATGACAGCTCCAAGAGAGGAAAATGGCTGTAACAAATTGTGCCTCTTTAATCTTTAAATTTCTGGGGAGATAAGGGTATTAAATATCGAATGCTCCTGTCAGTTGTTCAAGCACCTTGTATTTTTCCCCTTCCTCCCTCCCTGCTCATTAACACAATTAACAGGGTCCCATGCAGGAGAGCCCCCACCTGACACACATGCCTTGCACACATGCTGAGAGAGGCTGGGAAGAAAACACTCCTGCTTGCTTTTCAAACTGAAGAAAACAACATATGGCATCTGTGTTCTTTGCTTGGACACCTGTGCTCAACTTGGTCTTCACAGAGCTGCCCCCATGCTTGTAGGACACCCAAGAGATCGCAGGAGAGGCCACGCTTTCCCCACGTTTGCTGTTCCCACCCCATATTAACCCACTGATGTCACTGCTCAGGGAAAAGGTCCCCACCAGCCTCTTAGGAAGGAAGGGTCCAAGCCAGACTCAAGGAGTCCCTGGTGTGTTCTGCTCCCAGTGCACGCCCTGTCCTCACTGCTTGTCTAGTGAGGGCTGCTGCTTCCCACCTTCCTCTCATAGGCTGCTCCAGGGTGGCTCTCCTGGCCATGGAAACTCACCCACACCCTGCAGATCATGAAGTCCATCCCAGTGTAAAGCACTTGTCTCAGCACCTTACCAAATTCGAATCATGTTCTGACTCCCTCTCATTCCTCTCACTATTTTTCTTGACCACAAACATATGGCAAGTGCTTCAATATCAAAGAATATTTAATAGACATTTTAATCATCTGGGTAATATATATAGTCTTTTTTTTTTTTTTAGGAACATGGAAAATAATTGAAACAAAAGGTGTTATATAAATCAGGCCTGACAGACTTTCCATATCTGAAGAAATACAAAGCCCAGTGCTAGAAATCTTCCTATATAATAATAAAGCTTTTACTTAAAAAAAAAAAAGATAAACAACCTATTCTAATTCACATCAATATTTTAGAGAATACTGAAAGCATGACTCTAACACACTCTAGAAAAAATATGCATTCCAAATTACTGCCTGTAGCACATAGAGGATGATACTAATCACAGTTTAAAAACCACATTTCTATGGAAATCAAAAAACAATGAAGCTTGGATAAAAACATTACAAAAATGCCTACTGTTAAGCAAGGTATAGAACAGTATATTTTGGGTTTGCCCTTCACTGTAAAACTGCTAAAATTTGGGACCTAACTTTCTAATCAAATTTTCCTGTTTTACACAGAACTTGTACTAGAATTTATACATAAACCAACACCATGTCATCATCTGCGAAAAAAAAAAAAAAGTTTTGGACAGAATAATCAAAAATTTAAAAGGCGACTATTTTGATGTTTATCTTAGCTAGGTTGAGAACTCCATGCAGACAATGGAGACAGGCTGCAAAGGAAATATCCAAGGTTAGCCGTGGATTTCAGGTGTCTAAAAATACAATTGTTACAGCTAATTACGTTCATACAATTTACCTGTTGCTCACTTACTCATTTATATTTCTATATCTTGAACCAAGACATGTTAAAACATCACCTACTAGACTGAATTGCATGTAGGTATACTCCCCAAACTAACCTGGAGGTCAAAATCTCAAATTATGGGAAGCCAAAGAAATATTTCTTAAATTGCAGTTTCTGTGCATAGTTTGTACTTGCAATAAACAGAAAGTCCCTGGAATGCATACAACGTTGAACAGAGCAGGTGTCGTTTACATGAGCCAAAAAGAAAGTAATCATTGCGACTCATGGGCCATTGTCCTTCAGAAAATGTGGGTTAAATTCACACATCAGGTGCCCACCAGTCTGCCCACAACTTCAGGGCAAGAGAACTATTTTTATGTCCTCTAGAAAAAAAGGAAATGAAGCAAGTACACACACACACACACATCCTATGGATAACTTCAAAAAAGCAAAGGTCAGCTTCAGCTCTCATGTGCAATTCATCATGCTGTCCTCTTACAGCATTACAACAATTACAACCAGGGAGTTTGGCTTAAGTTGAGAACTGTCTATACATTTTACCACATTCAGAATTTTCATCCTTAGTATATTACTATAAGAACTTTACTACACCAAAAAGTATTATTCCCAGAAGTTAAAAAAATGCTGCAAACTCTAGCACTTATCCTGAAGGATGTTACAGCAAACACCAAGTTTTGCTCCAGACAGGAGGTCTTCAAGCTCATGTGGAGGTGGGCTGTCCAGATCCCAGAAAAGAGGCCTAGGCCTGACCTAATGTTACTGTCTTTGAAGTGAAAAGTTTGGACATGGACAATGATCAAGTGTTTTCCAGTGGGCTCTCTCCACTGGTTTTGCTTCCTACTTTTTTGGTTGTTGTTCCTACAATAAGCACATTCTATTACAATTAATATTGGGAATGATTGTTTCCCACATCAAAGATTATCTTCAGTTTCTCCTCACTTTCAAAAATTTTTATATGCAAAAATGGGACCCTTCATTAGCTCTTTTGGGGTTGGGCTTTTTGGAGGGGGGGGGGAAGCAGGGGAGGCATGAGACACTATATTCCAAGACAAAGTAAAAACAAATAGCGAAACAACAAGATAATCAATTTAGTTCTAAGAATTTAAAAAGTAGCTCGTGCGGCCACATTATCAGGATGCCGTCCGCAGCTCTCACTTAGCTATGTTCTGCATTAAAATTTTTGTCTAAATGAGAATCACAAAACTACCGGGGAGCAAGGCTGTGTAAGGTTTTCCTTTGTTATTATTATTATTATTCTGTATCACTTTATGGACTACCATTACATAAAATAAGAGCTTTAAAATAGTTTTAAAACCAGTCTCTTGGTCAGTCAGGTGGTTGTCATCAATTTACTAGATTTATATTGAAAAAGAAAGAAAAGTGTCACCATTCAGGAAAGCTTCAAGGTTGATATTAATGGCAATTAATGGTATGACTAAAAGAATGAAATTGAAGCCTCTTAAAAATCTTGATCCAATTCTCCTTGAGGTCTGAGTTCCAAGGCATAATTTTTTGGTTTCTGTAGAGAAGTCCTTGTGTTCTATTTTTATTTGCTAGAAAATTACTCCTGGGATTGTTTCATGCAGACCATAGTACTATTCCATAAAGTAAACGTTACCATGCACCATCTGAAACAATGGGCTTTTTCAGTGTAATGTTTCTTGGGAATTACAGTTTTAGATTAGTGAGATGTGCAAATTTTTTATCAACTCAGTCTCCAAAGCAATGAGTCACTCCTAAATGCAGAACAGCAATAAAATTAAAAACAGTTTATGTGCTGCTGTATTCTACACCCCACAGGTATTAGAACATATCATTAGAACAGATGCAAAAGGTTTCCATTGAAACAAGATGTATAGACACAGAAAACACTGTAGCAACGTGTGCTGAATCTATGCTCAATAGCTAAAGAGGTGCTATTAATGCTGAACAGCTCCAGAGACATCAGCTGAGAAGAAAGCCTGAGCGTCAGACACAGGTATGAGCAAAAGAGACTATTCACAGCAAGCAACCCCTTGCAGCTACATGAGAAAGCCAGTTCCCTGATGTCCCCCCTGTACTCAGCGGGACTACAATTCCTTCTTCTGGAGAGTATTTCAGAGCACAAGACTAATTTAGGCAATACAAATCAACTTCTGGAAGAGATGGTCCATCTCCATAACTATCAAGCGCGCACAAGAATGCTGCTAGCTCCGGTGAGAGCTCAAAAAGTACTTTCCTCCCTGCCTAATGCCAACAGCATCCACTGGAGGCAACCAAAATGAGCTAAGCAACAGAGACTGTGTACCAGGTCCTCCTTTTCGCTTAAGAAAATTAGGATAAAAGGAAGGGAAAAAGGATTCTAAAATAGAATAGTTCAAATTGTACCCTATCTTCTCATGAAAAAACAGACAAGGTTGCAAAGTGGATAGTAATTAATAGATACTCTCTTAAATGGCAATGATATACCATATAAGGAGCAAACAACATTTATCCAAATGCCTCAGTCACCCTCATTTATGGTGCCTAGAGACCTAACAAACAACAGACTGCTAGCAATCTGATAAATCGGTTCTATTCCAAAACCCCTAGAATACTCTATACAGCAAATTGGGCCCTGTAAAATGTAGCCACAGTGGGAAAATTTCCCTTTGTTTACCCTGATATTCTGGGTTTTCTTATTACAAAAGCTGGGAATTCTTCTCTGTGCTGACACAGGACCTTCATTTCCATTTCTGTCTGCTTCCTGACCTATTTTATACTTAATGCCTGCTGACATCATAATTTCCAATATATTTTTTGTCAAAACTTTCTTTCAAAACAAGATTTGAAGTCTCCTGTTAGCAGCTGGGGACATCCATGCCAACGAGACAGGTGTCAACCTGTGGAAGAAATGTCCAGCAGTCACAGGGAGAAAATGGTCCAGCCATTGCCCAGATTCAGAAACTTCTGGAACACACAGAAGGTTGGGCCTCCTCGCAAACTGTTTCCTTCCAAGGAAACTACAATGTAGGAGTGAGGAAAAAGGCAATGGTGTTCACGTGCATCTCTCCTTGCCATGCTGCACATATGGTATGCTCCAAACCCAGGGGCTTCCAACAGTGTGGACAAAACCAGAGCGACTAAAGCATCCAAGTTTGATGGCTTTTGGCATGGTAAGGACTTCAACCACACCCTTCAGCCACGGGCCGTACTGTACACAGCAAAAATGCACGTGACCATTCCTATAGCCCTCTATATGTGGCTAAGGAGCAGCATGCAGCACTTGACCCAAAGCAGCACTCGAGCAATGCCAGGTGGGGCTGGAGAGGACACCTGCCGAGACACAGCATCCAAAGCCCTGCCCTCGCCACAGCCGAGCAGCCCGTGCAGCCTCACTGGCCCAGCAAACCAGCACAGCGCAGTTTGGGAGCCACAGCACTGGCAAACGCCTCTCCAGCAGCTCGCCCTCTTGTCTGAGGGTGTCTCCTTGCCCCCATGGCTGACAACATTCCTGCCAGCCAAGTGCAAAACAGTGAAAAGCACTTTCTCAAGTTGGCAGAGATGGGATTTACCCACATCTCAGATTTTCATGGTGTTCTGGTTTGGGATAACTTACAAAATAAAGCTGATGATGTATTTTCAGGCAGATCCTGTCTTCCTGGAAATGTAAGGGAAATTGTATTTCCAACTCTTGAATGACCACTAAAATACTAGTTTCACAAAAATATTTAGCTATGCATACATGGTTAAACAGACTTGAAAGGGAAGCCCATTAGTACAAATAAGACCAAGTTAAGGTCCTGTTCCACAGCTGGCAGTACCACATTGGTAAGACCTTTCAAAAAGCCTTATAAAGAGCTAGCAGAGAAAAATCCCTGAGTGATACTCAGAGTAAGCAGAGGTAAACGTTTGCCAGATTAACTGTAAGTTGCAGCTGCTTGACTTTAAGCATGTGTTCTGAAAAACCATGAAGAATACCAGTCTTATAAATACAGTGAACTTTCCTAAAGTGAAAAATAAAATCTTACATATGCTGCCGAGAAAGTCTGCCTAGAAACTTTCTGTTTAAGTTTTTTACAATTTAGGAATAAGATTGCCCCCAAGCCCATCTACCAAATATTGAGGCAATAAGAGGAGGTCATTCAATGTCTAAATCAAGGACTCTTCTTTTTGCATGCATAAATTGACCCAGGAATTTAAGCCGACAGACTACAAATTTTCCAGTGGGGGAAAATCAAAACTGTCTTGGAAACAGCAGAGATAATAATTTCATCTGACCAAGGTCTGTCTTCACTTGCAAACAGCCTGCAGAACCAACAGAACTGGCAAGTCTAAACAGGTTAGTACTTTACAGCACAAAAATTAGAAAAACAGAAAAGATCAATGCCAGCCCCTGAACAATATGCTGCAGTCTTTAGTCAGAAGCACAGTACAAGCAGATCCATTTCAGAGCAACCCCAAGGGAACCATCAGGGAAGACAGACTCCCCTTGGAACTGGGGCTGGGGCTTTTGTTTTGCAGCATTGATAAAAGGACAAATGATGCACACATCTCCCAGAATCACAGTATCGCAAACCCTGCTTGTTCCCATGGATGAACTTTCTTTTATTTAATGAAGCGAACACTGCAACAGTGGGTTTCATTATTATTTCATCTCTTCATTTCCCCTGGCTATTGCTAACTCCTAGCTAAACGTAAGCCACCCTCAAGGGCTTTGCCACATCAACAATCAAACAATCATAGCTACAGTTACAAGCAGGAGATATAGTATCAAAAATACACATTTTCCAGGGGTTTTGGGCTCCATTTAGCATTTTAAAAAATTAAGAACTAATAGGGCATTCTCCAAATGATATACATTTGATGCATGCTGGAAATAAACCCTAGATTTAGCTGACCCTGCTTTGGGAGAAAATACAGGGTGTAGGATAACAAAGAGTGTGTGACATCACATGCCACAGGAGACCAAAGGATTTTCTGAGCACCGTGTAAGGATTGAGCTCTGGGCTGATGTAATGGACTTTGCCACAGTAAAAAGCAGGTTTCTGATAGAAGGAATACCAAATCAAATCCCAAATCCTGTGTTAAACAGGATTTTACCATGTTGACTTTTAGGCATATAACTGGACCAAATTAAGTAAATTGTGAGTTGAACTCTGAATAGGAAAAAATTGCAAGATAAAATGTGATACTCCTGTGTACTTCAAACAGCCAGGAATCTTTCTACAATAAATATCTTATGGAGGCTGAGCCCTGTGCAAAAAATTCAAGCATTGTATTTAAGTAGCCCTTGCTTATGAGCAGTTAATCAGTACGACTAGAAAAAAACCTCTTAAACCTTCCAGAGCTAAGTTGTTTCCATAAAAAAAGCACATGGCACACTGCCAATTCTCCCAGACTATCTCCAATGAATCACTGCTTCTTGGGCCTCGGAGTGATGCTGTCTCTCTTTAGCTTGGCTGTGTCATCTCATTCCAAGGCTTTATTTCAACACCATACTTTATCATCACACTTATTTATTGTGTAAAGCGTTGACTAATTTTCTACATTCAGATTTTAAAGTATAGTAGCAGTATAGTTGGTCAAATCTATTAATGTGCTTCCATTTCTCTGTCATGTTTGTAATAGCATTTTAAATACTGTTCACTTTTCTCAGATAATAACAGGAAGTTGAAGATTTTACACATTTTAACCTTCAATATATTAAACCTGCTTATGGATTTTGAGCAAATACTATTTCTCCTAAGCATGGGAAATTTTACTTTAACATACTATTTCAGCATTTTATTTAACAATACAAGCAGCTTAGGAAAGCATCTTATTTCCATTTCAGTTTAAATGGCAGATGATGGATAAATTGTAGCTAATGCTGGAAAGAGATGTATAAAACCAACCAAGTCCTGATTAAACTCTATTACTAACTCTGGCAATTTTCTCAGCAATTATTTCAAGGACAAGGCTGAAATAGTCTTTAATCTTTCCTCATCATAAACAAACATTTCCTTGACACATTACTGTTTTCAAAAGAATTCCTAAAAAAATAAGTAAGGTCAAAGAAGTTGGACAAAGAAAAATTGATTTTTCAGAGAACTACAAATGCAATAACATGTTTTTAGAAAAGTACTAAGAGGAGATCACCAAATATATGCTATACTTTTCACCATTTGTAGGAAAAATAAACCCAACAAGCAATGCTTCACTGTTTCTACAGGAACAATGACGTCTGCCTTCAGCTCAGTCCCTGCAAAAGCAGGATCTGACAAGGACACTTTTGAGAGCCATCTGATCAGCCACAGCTGAAAGCTGTATTTCTAACATAAAAGACATAGCAAATAAAGGTAATTTGGCATAAAAGAGAAGGCTAGTTTTCGTCCCGTAACAGACTCCCCATGCTCAATCTGCAAAACAACTGAAAACTCAAAAACACCAGTGGAGACAATGGGAGGAAGCATATCAAAGGCATATATAAATATATTTCTCCTTTTTCACTTAATCCATCCTCCCCTCTTTCAGCTCCCCACCTGTTTGGAGGAATCACTTCTCTTTCCTATCCAAGACCTGATTATCCTATTAAACCATCTGATGAAAACCATTTAACACATAGGGGACTACAGGTTTAAATGGTGCTTAGAATTAATTCTGCGCATCTCAAGGGTATTATTAATGACTTCCTTTGGCAGAGGAAAAAGAATTCTTATATTCTACAATATCAGATTTGAAGGTAGTGCTTTTATACACCTGGGACTGCTTCAGGTCCTACTGTTTTCAGGCCAGTCATATTCGGGAACTAAAATATTATGTGACCATCCGTGGAAACAACACTCACTAATTGTGCTCATGTGGATGTCACTCTACAATTTGATAACCAAAAAAACCTGTATTTTAATTTCCTGAGAAGATTTAAAATTAATTTTAAAAGCATTGGAGCATCAATCTTTTCAATGAACCTAGTATTCCAGCAAAGTCTGAGCGAGATCACACAAAAAAAGCAACATTCAAGTCTACAGGAACATATAATCAGTGCTGGAAGTACTGTCTAAACACATAGCCCAAGAGAAGACAGCTCTCTGCTGCAACTGCCCATAAAACTGGCAATTTTGTGACTAATTGGACAGAAATGGCACATATATTTTGCAGTGTATCTATTTAGTGAGGGACGAAACTAAGCACTCCTGAGTTGGAGCAGGAATGCACCGCTGGAGTATCGTGAAAGACAAAAGATACAGTAAATCCCCCTGGCTAACTGCAAAGGATCTCTCTTTACTCCCTGAGACAGCAACTGAGAGCAGCTCATCTTCACGACAGAGAGAAACTGAAGCAGCTGGCTGCATGTTGGCCAACCAGCAGTTATTTCCCTATGAATCGCTTGCATTTTGGAGCAGAAGATGACATTTGCTTACAGAGGATCAAACTGTTCCCTTGTGTTAGGCGTTTGTTCCCAATCAAAACCACACAGCATAAATGCAAACCCTGAAAACCAATGCAATATTGAAAACTACAAAAAACACTTCAGGAACTAAGCAATTGTTTATGATGCACTTATATGTAATTATAAACTGAATTTTGCAAGTGACTTAAAACATGTTATATCTAAAAAGATCCCCCATATTTTAAGGCCTTATTAAAAAATTTCCAACTAGATAGGCCCATAAGAAAAAGTTGTAAAAATACTGCATTTATCTTCATAAAACATTTTTTACAGTCTCTGCATTAGCTATAATTAAATATATGCATCAGAAACCTTGTTCCATTGCAGATACTTTGTATGTCTGTACTTACTATAACTGGAAGACATCTAAGATAGCATATAATAAACCTTGCATCTCACCACAAATTTATTAAGACAATGCTGCACACAAGAACTAGAAACCACACTGAATTTTCTGGGAGAAGCAGGGGACAAAATAAAACAAAACACTTGATTCTTATTCAATCCTATTCCTAATTTTGATCTTAACTGTTTACAACTGCGTAGTTTCTTTTCTTGGAGCTACTGCTATGCCCCATGCAAGAGAGTAGCAAATAGAGGCAAGGAGCTGCAAGGCTTTTGAGAGGTTCAGCTCTTGCAAGTCCACTCTGATTAGAACAAAACTGAAAGATGGAGCCTGTCAGAGAGCAATCACCAGTTATAAAGATATTTGGACAAAGAGAAAGGCTTAAGCCTAACACAGTGTTTAGGCTTTCTGCTCATTCCATATGCCATCCATTGTGATGGAAGAGTCTGCAACTGTATCTTTAGCAAAGTTGCAAAGATCATTCTTTACCTTCATCAGTTTGACTAAATGCTTAAAAACCCCTCACCTCTCTGCCTGCCTCAACAGCTAAGCCCTTGCCTCCTCCCCCTCCTCTGCATGGAGGCAGCTCTGTCACCTCCAGAAACCCTCTGGCTCAGCGATGTACAAGTCCTGTCACACCTTTTGAATGCCCCACTACAAAATGATGCTGCCAAACTTGATTGAGTGCAGGTTGTGGCAGACACTGAGCAACTGGAAAGCCCCATTCCTCCTCTCCCTCACAGACCCAGAGAAGCATACAGCCAGCAGTCAAGACAGCAGCAATGGGAATGCCAAAGGAGGAGGTTCAACAGCTGCCACCCCCAGGGTTGCCACCCACCCCCCTTCAGGGCTTGCATCTCCCTTTCTCTCTCGCAGCAGGCCACAATGACCTCTCAGATACCTCTCAACACCCACCCATCACCTTAGCAAGCTCCAAAGCAATGCTGGCAATCATCGCAGCAGACATCAGATATGAGCCCCATCTTCCAAATTTCCACTGCTGCCTGGAAAAGGATGTGTTGACTTCAGCAGCATGCAGAGTAACATCAAACATGTACACCCATTCAAGGCTATAAAGAGAGCTCCTACCCTTCCATTTTTAATAAAGGATTACATTTATTTGTCGTCCCCCCACCCAGGAATTTTCTCTTACCCTGCTACAAGAAGTGTAAATGGACGTGTAAGAAGAGCATTAAGATGTTTTGCTGGTTTGTTTTGGTTAGAGGGTGTGTGGGGCTTTTTTAAACACATGGCAACATTTTGATTTCTATTCTTAGAAACTATTTGAGGCAAAAAAGGGCCCATGAAAGAATTGAAGCCCACAAATGAACTTCCTTTCGGCTGGGTTTTTCTCAGCCATCTCCCCTCCAGTCATGCCTGCCAAAATCCCATGCTTTATAGGGGCATCTATTCTATTCTCTCCAGGCCAAAAAAGGAGACTTTTCAAACTCTTACTACAGCCGAGGAAATCTATAGCTCAATGAGCCGAATGCGACTTTTTTTCCCCATGTCTGCAGCTCCACAACTGCCATCAGAAGGGAAAGTCCCTTTCTCGCCACTCCCTTCCCCTAGCCCCATGCTCCCAATCCCGGCCTCTTCTAAAAGCTGTCCTCCTCCCACCCCCCATCTAACTGCCTTTTACCACATGATTGAGGAACTGAGAACAATTTATTTATTAGTTTATGAGCCATAAATGAAACTCTACATCAACAGCTGAACTGACATATTCTTATGAATCCCTGCATTGCTCTAAATTCTTAGCCCCCGCTGTGAACTTGGTATACTTCATACAGCAAGAAATACATAAAAAACAATTGCTTTCCTATACTAGTACTACTCCTAGAGTAGTATCACAATAAAGGCAGTCTCACTGGATTTGACTAAAAACTGATTCACACTGCTCAATACAAACAGCAGGGCACCCTACACTGCCTGCCCATGATTTAGTCACACGCTGGCCTTCAGAGGAAAGTTTGGCTGCTCCCACTAACACCAGAAGAACAGAGCAGTACAGACATCATACTCCACATGCCAACCTCACTGTAAGGGGGCTTTATCCAAGTGCAATGCATTTTTTTCAATAACTTACATTTTATGGTGAAAAACAGGGCACCAGAATTCTATCAATTCCCCATGAAATAACAGTTTTAATGTGTTTCAAATAAGCAGACGTTCTAGAATGTATCACTGCTGTAAGGCTTCAATGCAACCACAATAGCAAGCACAGGCCACAAGCATCACTGCCGTGGCTTTCAGTGAAATCTGTAGAAAGAGACCAAAAAATCTGAACCTAACAAAACAACCCCAGACATTTGCATCAGAAATAGGAGATGAGAAAATTAAGCTGAGCAGTAGATATATATTTTTATGTATTATAATCAGTATTTGCACAATACCTCTAAAAGTGCCTCACATACTTCATTTTGCTATGGGTAAAAGCTAATGGAAAGTCTTCAAAGCTCCTTTTTCCTCTACAAGCAAAACAAGTCTCATAATTTGAGGCCCACAAAGGACGTAAGAATATATTAATTGGCAAATAGCCCTATTTGTAAATATTTATTTAGATTCTCTGGCTAGCCACAATCTTGTCCACATACGGTCTTCAAGAAGCAGGAACAGTCCTAGCAGGGAAAACACAGGCAGGTTTTCAGCCTAAGATTGTTTAGTACCAGGCATGAAGACCAAAACCAATATCTGTGCCCACTCTACACCAGCTCTTTGTGGCTCAGCCTGTAAATGCATAGCTTCACTGGCAGGCTGCATCTATGAGCTGAATACATAAGCTCTTCCCCTCACAGAAAGGAAAAAAAAAATTAAAAATCAAAGCTAAGTTCTACATCTGGAAGAAAAAAGGCAATTAAAAGAAGAGGAATACATTTCTGACATGGCCCAGCTCTCTGGTGAAATCAAGATTAAGAGGCATGTTTATGAGCAAAACTAAGTCAATATTTTCAAACTGGTTTTTAGTGCAAATCTTAGTTTTACCATTCATAAAATTCAATAGGTAATTACACAGCTAGGAAAACATCCTTAGAGGAAAGTAGAAGAATAATGAATTCCCTACATAATTATTTATAGCTGTGTTTTTGAGTGAACACAGTATAACAGGCATCAAGCCAATATTTAAAGGAAAAAAACCAGATTTTTAAAACCTTAAATATTTCTGTAAGCCAGTCCATAGACAACAGCCTATTTCACAATCTAATCTGCCTTTGCAATACATAAAAATCCCAACAACTTAGTCTGCATAAGTGATTAATCATTACGATTTAAAATAAAACCTTGACAAAGACGGGTCCAGAAGCACAACCACAAAATATGTAATGCTATCAGAACATGCAATTTGCTTAAAATAATGTTCCTGGGAAGTGCCATAGTGTCGTGTGCAAAATATTTTGTCTGATCCGTATTTTGAAGAAACCCTCGGGAACAAAATCATTACCAAGCATCAGTCAAAATGGCAACAACTAGAGATCAGATCCAACCCAGCCTTTCATAACTAACCCTAAGAACAAGCTGCTTATCACTCCAAAGCTCAAAAAAGATGATGAAAACTATATAACACAATGTCCTTTAGCTCCCTAAAGACAACTGATTATATTCAGTTAGGAGCTGATTGGTGTGCAATGATGCTTCTGCTTTCCAAATACACAGTTTAATTGCCAATACAACTTCACAAGAAAACAGAGAGGAAAAAATTTCCCTCTCCTGCTGCTGAAAAGACAAGCAGTAGCTGCTAGCAAATAAAAAGAAAGCCAAATTTTTGTTATTTTTTTAAGCTCAAATATTATCAGTAATATGATGGAGACAAAACTAAACAAACATTTTTTTGTAACAAACAAATAGTACATGATCCAAAACATTACCCTAAAATCTCATAGCTTTTATAGTGTCACAAGTAAAAATTATTATAAAAATCTATATCAATAAATAAAATTCACAGCACAAAGGAGCTTTAACTGGATTGAAAAGAACGGAGTTTTAATTTGTATATTATATACAGATGCTCTTGCTCCAGTTTAAGCCTTCTTTTACACACATTAGAAACAATACTGGATAGATTGCTCTGCTCTACTTCAGCACTCCACAAAACAGATTTAAATGGAAAAGATCATTGCACACAGGGCTGTGCAGAGCACATTTCATTCTTCTTATACAACAGCAGGAGTTTTCAAGCAATTTGAATGTTACTTTGCTTCATTTGAAGGAGAGAGAACAAAGTTGGCATTATTTTTGTTACTGTAGCATGTGGTATGCCTAGCAGGAAAGTTGCCAGGTATATATTGGAGCAAGAGAGGCATATGTCCTTCAGGAAATACTACAACACAGACAATAAAGCTTTATCAATGTTAGCAACAGACATGAAGCCCCTCCCTCCTGCAGCACCTTTAACTTGAATGCCCAGCAACTCTGTGGATTCAAAAGACTGAATCCTATCTCCTTGCTCTCGCCAAATACCTCAATTGCCTTCAATGTGCACAACATTTCCTTAGGACTAGATATACTTGTCTTCTTTTATCCAGCCACAATGTATTTCTCTGTTAGGAAACAATCACTTTCCATCGATGCTTATGAAAAGAACCTGCACACCTCTCACGGCTCCCCCAGCTTAAGGACAGGCCAGCTAAATATGACACAAAATATGACCTTCCTTCCAAATATTCGTTCTTCCTTACAAGGAATGCAGAGAGATCTTAGTGACAAATGCTCAGGACAATCCCAGGATTCCTTCTTCAGTGCAGTGGGGAGCACTTGTAGAGATGCACATAAAAGTTGCAGGACAAGTTAAGAAGTAAACGGGAAAGGAAACAGGCACCGAGGGAGGGAAAGGAGGCTGGAGAAACAAAAAGGCAGCTATAGGCATCATAAGCACTGCTGAAACAAACAGGTTGTGTGTATCCCATGTCTAGATCAAAACCACTGTCAAATAACTCCACAAATCTGTTTTTAAGCAAGAACTGACTTCCTGGTTTTAAGACAGCATTAAAATCAAATAACAGGAAATGAACGGTACATCATTGACTACAGGGTTTGAATTCATCTGTCTGCCCTGCTTTTCTGCAATTTTCATCCATCTTGGAGAAACACAAAAATTCATGGATTTACTTTTTCCCCTTAAAAATACATAGTTATTGCAAATCAATTATGTTCATTTATACCATGTAAAGCATCCTGCAAGACAGCCAGAGACAAACAGTATGTAGACCAAGAGAGTTTCTGGGGAGGGCACAGCAGCTGAGCCAGCAGAAAACTCTGCCCCCATTCTGTTTAATATCTGCAACAGTGGGCACCCTGGTCATGTTGGTAGCAATTCTTCCTTAGTGCAAGAGAAACCAAGCTGTCCCAGGACAAGAATCAGAGCAGGAAAGCCTGTTGAAGGCACAGTCCAAGTTCTGACATAAACCTCTCAGCAGCAGCTGTGAAGAGGTATTTCTCTCTTACATCTGCTACATCTTGAACAGCTCTGCCTGTGCATTACTTGCTAGGAATGTTTTGTGGGGATTTTTTAAAAATTTATTCTGGACAATTTCACATAACACATTTATTCATTAATTCATTTATCCATTAACATCCCTTCATTATCTTCAGTGATAATACCATTTCAAAACTTTTGCTTCAGCTGTCTATGAAATCTCTGATTTTTCAAAGAAGCCTATTCACCTTTCAATCATTTGTATTACATCACTCCAGTAACTACTAAGTTTTGATTTATTTCAGGGAAATATATAAATCTTTTCTGTAAAAATCTACACTTGAAATCACACTCCCTTTAGAGCCCTCGGAAAGATACAGATGCACTTAGACTATAGCTCACCAGCCCTGCTTTCTATGCTAGTTTTGGAGATTTGAGAAATCATGCCTCACAGTTTGTAGAGACAACCAGATCTCCAATGACCACACGAGCCCACCTCAACACCACTGCTTTGTTTGATGATCCACCTCCTTGTGGATCCTCCTTGCCCCGCTCCCCACCGTGACAAGAGGAGCAAGAGGAGATACTCGAGACCAACTTCAGATTTCATTTAGGTAAACAAGAAAGGCAAAGAAGCATGTGCAGCTGGTGTAAAATAAACACTCATACTCTGCTAAAAATGTTCCAGGCTGAACTGAATATCCACAAGGAGCTAAGGAAAACAGCAACACAGAATTCCTTACAAAGGTTCCTTGGAACTGGGAGATCCTGTTGCTACTCTCAACCACTACTGGGACTGGATTTTTTCACAGTACTTTAAGACAGGACGAAATATCCCAAACAAGTAATTTCCTTGATCGAGGGTTTCCACCTTGATATTGTTTACTGCCACTCCTGTGATCAATTAATATTTCATGTCTGTGTCCAACTGACATGGAAATGTAATAAGGGCCTGACTTTATCAAATCCACAGCCTACCACAAAATTTGCCAATACAATTATAGCAAGACAAAGTCGAAGAATTTTGTAAACAGAAGATGTGTACTGATACAATCAATGCAACATCACTGGAGTCATTCAACATTTTGGGATGAAGGAACATGCAAAACAAGCCACTAGAGAAGGAGGTGTGATGCCTGCTTATGGTAAAACAAAAAACTCTGCTATGAAAGCTCCCAAATTCCAGAACCTCTCTGAAAAAGATGGCAAAGTCTGCATTGGCAATGCTGTGGCTTAAATCAGCCGGGCATGAAGAACTGTGTTTCAGACTCTGCACAGGCTCAGTCACTGTGGTGCTTTGGGTACCATTTCTGCTATCCAAATTCTTGTCAACCACATGCCCAGTGACACACACCCTCCTTCCCCAAAAGCACAACCTCAGCAGCACTGCCCTGCAGCCAAAGCCACACTGGGCTCTGGATACCCTTCCAGATACCCTCTGTTGGCCAGACTGAGCTGTCCTCCAAGCACCCACACTGGTCTGGGATCCCCATGGGGTTCCACCAGCATCTCTCCCCTTGAAGGAGACACACAGACATCAGGGCATGGGAGCCTACAACACTGCCCCATCTTCTACAGGCTCTTTCCAGCATCAGTGCAATGGGGACAAATGCTGCCAGGGATTTCCCCTCCAACCCTGCCTTAAAATAACACTGGGATGTGGGAGGAAAGCATCTAGGTTATCACTGCCTCATGCAGCACTATTTTAAGCAGGAAAACCCTGAGGATTGGTAGGGTTTTGATTCTTTCTTCCACATGTTGCCACTTTAGGCACTTCCATCAGACTCCGTCTCCTCCTTCAGCTTTAATCACCTGATGGCATTAGAGTAACAAAAATAAGGATAACTACTATACATGGAAATGAATGAGAAACGAAAAAGTATTTTTATGCCAAGATCAAAACAATAGCAACCAAATATTTTTCATTGTGCCAGAAGAGACTTCTGCTATTTCTCAGACTACTGCATCACTCTGATTTGACAATTTACAAAAAAAAAAAATTAAAAATTACATTTTGAACATTTACACCAGCAAGCCATCCAGTCTTTCAGAAGGTCAAAAACCCATACCTGGCGTACGAAGCTGTTGGAGGTAGTGTCAGAAGATGTACTCCCATCTGATCCTTTAAATCTGTTTTTTCTTCTTGCCCCTTTACCGTAAGACTGTTAAAAAAAACCAAAAAACAAAACAAACAAAAAAAAAAAACCACAGATTAGAGAAACAGCATTACAGCATTAGTTTGTGTTGCAAAGAAAGCTTCCGGTGTCTCCTAGGCTAGCAGGGATTCAGATTATCAGTTTTGTGCCAATCAATAAGCACATATTCAGTAAGTAACTGATGGGATGTGTGTGCAAATGCTCACCAGGCTCGGTCAATTGAGCCCTAAATGTTTTGCTGCTGTTGGGGTTTTTTCACATTTTGATTTGGAAAAGCATATAGACTCACATAGATGTAGAATTATTCATCCAAGTCACAGTGACTAAAAAGTACAGTTTGTTGTGCAGCTAGTTTAAATAAACAAGGTAGGAAAGGAGGTACTGGAGCAGTCTCCAGTGCAGCACAGCTATGAGCCAAGTCAGCTGAGGGAACATTAAACAGCAAGAAGTGACAAACAACTTGTTGATTGAGATACAATCTTTGAACTGAGGGAGATTTTACAATAATAATTTTTTTTTACAATAAGTTCAAGAAAGTAAAAGCAGTATAACAATGAAAAAGGACTATATGTATAACTGGGTAAGGGATAATATGCAACTAAAAAGCAAGGCATCATTTTTATCTACTAGAAATTTAAAGAGACATCAGGAGAAGGCTACAGTTGGCTGAAAAAAAACTTTGAAGCTGTGGTTTGGAAACACATAAAATCATGGTTTAGAAACAAAGCAAATGCAGGCATGTGTCCACACTATTTGTTCTGTGGATTGAATGTGGATCATCAATAAATATCTTTACAATAAATGACAAGGAAAAAAAAAGAAATAGTTCAAAACCACGTTGTTTGCAACCACTTATTTTGGTGTAAATGAGTGCAAACGGTGTAGACTCTAAACTCTGCCATGACAGCATCTCAGGGCTGGGCAACCTTCAGAGCTCTGGGCCTGAATTTACTGGTTCTCATGGTAGGGGAGAGTGGGCTCCAGTGCAGCCTGAGACACTTAAAATCTCATACTGGCAGATTTTTAATATCGTGTCTTCAAAATCTGAGTGCTGTTCTTAGCAGTAACACATATGGTAAGTATGATGAATATTTTGCAATCTAAGAGTATCTGAGTAGGACAACAAATAGCCACTACTAACTTCAGATCATTTGACAAATCCAGGTAACTTGCCTCCACGAGATGCAAGAGAACAATCTCAAACTGTATCTGTGTTGATTCTGGGTGAGTTTGGAGCACTGGTTGAAATCTAATACACCAATCTTTTAGAAAGGATGACTCAAGAAACAATAATTCTGTCAGCTGGACATTCACTCTCAGCAAAAATAGTATCTGTTATGTCACTAACCTAACAATGAGCTACAACAAAAACAATGTTGTATCTCCCAAAAAATAGATTTATGGGAAAGATATTTTGCCAAGCTCATATTATTTTTTCAAAACTGCAAAACGGCCAAGCAAGAAATTTCTGAAAGGCACCCCAACTGATTCTACACATGCTGGTTAGGGCAGAACTATATGAAAATCAGTGTGCTGCTCATTATGGGGGTGAAAATGGGACTTTCTGACAAGTCTAGAACTGTAACCTAGCAGGTCTCAAAATACAAAATTAAATTTCAATCAGGAATAGTTTTACATGATTGCATTTCAAAAAGGAATCTTTTGTAATAGAACAACTTTTTGGTAATAGAAAGGTCTTCCTAGATCAATAGGAAGTAGATTGAAACCACTGTTACAAGCAAATTATTAAAAATATTTTCCAGTTATAATAGACAGTTCTATCAGAATCATCTTCTTCCACCTAATATAATTAATATTCCATCTAATATAATATTAAAGTACCTAAAATATGTAAAAAGTATCTTTGACAGCAGTATTCTTCAATTAAAACAACATCTTTAAATTGAAATTTACCTGTTATGAATGGTTCCTATTGAGTTAACTGACTGTGGTTACCCACAGACATTCTGAACTCCTTTTCTGTAATTTTTGTGGAAGAATATAAAAGTATACTTACAAAAAATTAAAGAATTTCTAACATTCACAAATGAGCTCAAGAATATAAAGCATCTATATGAAAATCACACAATCCAGGCAATTTCATAAACGGTGTTTTGTACAATATTGGGTAATTCCCAAGGAGATAATTTAAAAAATGTACACATATTCTCTTTCACAGACACATTTTTGTATTTGACTCCAGTTTCTACAATATTTATTTTATTTAAAGTATCATAGCGCTCAGTTTGATCACACAAAAATATCATGAGAAAAGCAAAAGCAGGACTGAGCCTAGAGTGATGAGGATAAAACAAATAACAGGAAAAGAACACGTTACAACCACAGATAGAGAAGTATGCATTTTATCCATGTAGCAATGACTAAAAGCATTTATTTCTGGCAACATCACAGCAGATGCAGCTCAGGCTGAAACTCACCTTGATTCTTCAGTTTGAGGAGGATTTTTGTGCACAGCAACATGCCCATTTTTGTTCTAGTGTTCCACAAGTGAAAACTACTCAGAAGCATAAGCTACATACTAACTTTAAACACGAAAAACCTGTTGACATGATGGTAGGCCGTGGCTACAGATTGTAGGCAGAGTCAGTTTTACACCTGCTTCTTTGCACAGACCGATTTTCAGTCAGAGGAAAGGGGGACAACTTTGGTATGTGGGAAAACTGGGATTTGATGACTCTTCTCATTAAGGGATGTTAATCGGGGACTACATTTGCCTTCCACACCTTTCAAGCTTATTCCCAGAGTCAGAAACACCTGTGTATTTTTTTCCGTAGGATCTTAACGCAAGAACGAGGCTTTTGTCCAAAAAAACAAAAAAAGTAATGATCTATCAGTTACTTTCAATTCTCAGGAAAAAAAAAAAGAACATTTTTCCCCAATATGTTACTGTGATTTTCATGTTAAAATTCATTCCCTTATCTGTGTTCTGTGCAGAAGTTGGCTGCAATTAGGTAGCTAAAAATAAAGGGCTGAATCACGACATGAGGACATTGGCCAGTAAAAGCAGCAACATGGGGCAGTCGTTCTTAACCTGTATGGTAGCTGTACCTAACACAGCAACCTCCAGAAGCAAATGCCTCAGCACCCCAGTGATGTCTGCAGTGCCCAATGGTGGCAACCTCAAAACTCAGCAGGGCAGGGCTGGCACACCAGAATATTCTCCAGCTGATCTGAATACAACAATTCCAGCCCTGTGAACAAGCCTGTTTAAATAAAAAGTCAGCTGACAGTAATGTTTTCACTGGATTTTAGCAGAACATCTTACACAAAGTTACATGTACACATGTAAGTGTTTGCAAGATCAAAAGTGTCGCTTCATTTATTAGTCTGATGTGTGAAATTCTTTTAAAATTGGCTGAGTTGCCAGAGACGAGAAAGAAAACACACACATTTATGTTCTAAAGCTTCATAAAATACCCGGAAAACAACGTGAAACCGTACCAAAAAAACCACAAACCAAAAACAAACCAAAGCAGTTTTGTAAAAACATTTCATCAACCAAGTCTTAACAAAGCAAAGAAAGACTCTGCTTTCCAACTCTGATTAAAAAGTATACTTTGCAACCTTTATTGAACCCATGTTATCAAATGAAATGTGGGAATCATATGAAGCATTAAAGGCATACATAGCACTTTTCTAATAATTAACAGTTTTATATACAATTACTTGTTATTGTAAACAGACGAGATCAATGTCGCTCAGTGAAATCCTTTAATTTTAATGAGGTTCTGTCTCAACACATAAAAAACATGCATCTGTAACATTTAATCCTGTAACACACATGACAAGCAGAAGTCATTGTTTATTCCTGTAGGCAAAATACTATCATCTGGGAGAGGAAATAGAAAGCATTTAAAATTACCAACCATCTACAACCAGGGAAGTGATTTTCAGTGAGAGTCTTAAAATGCCCTTCACCAGTAACTACTCTAATGGTATTTTATAGCAAAGCAGTGGTGAGGACTACAAAGGATGAGTCTGAACCTTAACTATTTATCATAGGTAAAACAGCACAAATTATTGAGACTGATGGCAGGTGGCAGAGGTAAACCCTTAAAAACTGGTCTCATGAAGGAAGGGTACAGATGATTTAGGCAGTAGAGTCACTGACACCAAGTTAGGTTCTCAAACAAAGATGCAAGATATAAATAGAAGAAAACAAAACCAGAAAACTAAATTTCAGAGCTACAACAAATCTTGCATCATCTCAGATGTAACAAGCGACCAACTACAAAAATCAAAAGAACACCTAAAGGTAAAAAGTGACCCCGCGAAGGATTAGGGAATTGCTAGAAGGTCAGAAATGCAAAAATGCACTAAGTATTTCTCCTTCGCATGCAAAAGCTTCAAAAATATTTAAAGATGTCCGTGTTCCATAGCCAGAATAGCATGTCAGGATAGTGCAGAATATACACATCCAGCTCCATCCTCTCCTTAAAAGAACAGCCACTGACACTTTAAGCAATTCCTTACAACAAGGCAACAAATGTTCCTACAGGTCAGCCCTCCTGGGCCCTCTCTGGCCACTGGCCAGGCTTGGCACTACTCAGAAATGATACCCTCCAGCATCAGCTGCATAGCTGCAGCCACCCACACCCTCACTCAACAGAAAAAGACATGAACACTTCTGATGCTTGCCCCAGAAATCATACTAATCTCATAAAAGAGTAGAGGCTTCTGACCACACAGCCAAGGGCTGGAAGATGTACACAGACCTTTGTGATGTGTTCCCCACTCCTCCACAGCTCCCTTCCATGATGGGAATGAGGGAAAGAGGGAAAGGTAGGATACAGCAATATATCCTGGCTTGCCTCCACCTCAGGGGCTGGGTTTTGAGTCACCCTCCATAGTCAACATCAGCGCAGTCCTGTGACAGGCACTCTGCTCTGGGACATACCCTCAGCAAAGCAGTTGCCTGAAGAACACAAACTCATGCTCCCATAGCAGAAAAGAATTCCCAGCTTAGGTCTCAAAACCTGGATTTCTCCAAACAAACAACATTTGCTATCAGGACAAAACTCAGAAATGACAGGACTTCCGATCAGGAATCCTATCAAATTGAGGATCTCCATGTACAGTCATCAAGTTCACAGGGATGAGTCTGCAAAGTCCATTTCACGGTCATTTTATAAAATCCTACACCTACAACAAAACAAAAATCCATCCAAACAAACCTACAAAAAACCTCAAACCTTCACAAATAATCTACTTCTCAAAACTTGCAAATATAATTCATAAATAAGTATTTGACAGATGCTTCTTTTTTCCCATCAAAAGAAAACTAATCACTGCTGAGCAATCTGTAATGGCTAAATCTTAGATGCTCTTTTCTGCTGGCCTGTGATAAAGCCTTGCCAACACTGCATCTAGAAACAGCCCTATTCTTGCCAGTTCCTACACTTGTAAGCCTTCTCCCAGTGCTCTCACCCTGGCCTCAGAGCAGGTCATCTGGCAGTTTCCACCTGCCAGACAAGAAGCTGGGAACTTGGCTGGCTCTCCTCCTCCCCAGTGGCTTGGAAACCCACCTCAGTGCAAACCTGCTGCACATCTATTTGTAATGCCAGTGATGAAGATGTCAGCTCCCAACTCAGCAAAACAGGAGCACACAACAGCAGGAGGTGCTGAAGCTCATGCCCAAACCCCACTGTGCCTCCTGCAGCCTTTTAAAACTGGCAACTACAGTTGTAGGCCATGTGCCTGTACCTCCCCACCTGCTCTCCATGGGTTTCTGTATTTCACTTACACAAGCAAACAGAAAGAGATCTGACTCTGTGACAGAAGGATGCCTGCAGGACCAACAGCCAACTATGAGGCAGCTTCCCTCTGCTAAGGGTCTGCTACCCTGAGGACAGAGACCAAGTCAGGCCCTTGGCAAGCTCAGGTTCCTTGATTTTTAAACTCTTCTATCCTGGCACAGGAAAGAACTGAGTAAAAGAAGCAGAAGAAAAGTAACTGAGACTCCAGCCTTGGAATAGCACAGGAACTTTTCATCCATACAGATAAGACAAAACCAGAGATTGTCTCTAGAAGGTGGTTACCAGATACACAAATAAGTTAGGACTGAAACTGCTGAACTGTTTCAGAGGGATTTTACACTCCAGGATAATGTAAAGAACAACTATTATATCCCATTTATGCTGGTAACGTGTAATGCCCGAGTGGAAAGTATCTCTGGAAGAGATGAGCATGCAAAATCACCCTTTACTGCTTGAGTAGAGGATAAAGCAAAAAAAACCCAAAGAGCAGAGGATAATCATCAGAAAAGTAATAGCTGAAACCTGAAGGGTTTTCTT
The DNA here is from genome assembly GCA_013397115.1 of Edolisoma coerulescens. NCBI lineage: Eukaryota > Metazoa > Chordata > Aves > Passeriformes > Campephagidae > Edolisoma > Edolisoma coerulescens. The sequence goes on from VWZW01002015.1 coordinate 1,395,224, forward strand.
CAGTGAAGGACTATTAAAATTTATTTTTGTCAGTAAGGAATACAACACTGAAAGGAGGTTACCACATTGGGAGAGAAACTACCCCTTGCTGAGGGCCATGAGGAAGTCCAATGAATGGAATTGCATTTTATCTCTTCTTCACTTGTATATGCTCCACTGAATTGCTGCCACATTGGATCTGGCTTCTAGGGATGCTGCCAGAAGAGAGTAAAACCTTCCATACCTCTATAATGAATGGGTATTGTTATTCAAGTAAGCAAAGGGATATCAATTTTGTTTGTTTATGGCTTACAAAGTATTCTTGCAAGTCAGCACTGGGAAATACACAGTTGCAAAATGTTTGTTTGAAGAACAGGTAAACACAGTATGAATTGTGATAAATCAACTCGGCTGAAAGCAGCAGAAGGCAGTGTGATTAATCTGCTGAGAATAAATCTCTGGATGTTCTTTCCATTCCTCATTACCACAAGACAGGCAGTGAAGGGATGGTGCTGTGCAATGGAGAAGGTAGCTGGAGATTCAGGAAGGACAACAGCCAGAGTAAGGGCCTGTAACTGAGCCGATTTTCTGGAGTCACCACACGCACATCACTCTAAAATTCACCTGAACATCAATCGTAGTTGATACAGAAGGAAAACTGAACAAGCATGTCCCCTAGCCTCATGCATTCAGTTTACCTTCAGCAATGCAAACTGGAAAACAAGCCAAGCACTCCAGGGATGATGAAACCTTTAGACTTGGAAGGCAGAAGCACTTAGCAGTACCGTGTAATGGAGCAAATCTAAATGCAGGTGAAAGAGCTGAAGAAAACAATCAAGAAGAGAATTGCTTTCACTTAAAATGTGTTAGGTTGTTAGGACGTGCACTGACAGATGATGCATAAGCAGGCAAGAAAAAGAACAGGAGGAAAATAATGAGGAATAGGGAAGAATTCATCCAGTGTAAGACACCTTCTCCCTCCACAAGGTAGTCTGTAGTTTCTTAGTAGAAGTTCTCATTATATTTTCTTTGAAACATCTTTGTGTAATTTACTCATCTGATTTGCTATGACTGTCCCCAATGCTCAGCACAGGAAGTTTTATGATGAGAAAACAGCAATAGAAATTGAATCTAATGATTTTTGAGGACTGAGGGACTTTGAAGTAGGATCATAAGAAAATTACAGGGGAGGGATGGGAAAAAAGAAGAGAGATTAAGAGTTACCATGAAAGGCATTAATACACTATGTTGTATTATAAACAAATCAGAATAGTATCTGGGTTAATTAAAATTATTAAATTGAATATTCTACTAATTAAGATTCCTAAAATAAAGGGGTTCTTGAAATAAAGAACTAAAAAGAAGATTGGGGTTGATTAAAAAAAAGACACAAAAAAACCTGATCACCAAACACTGACACATTTGATCAGTTTGCTTCTTTTATGATTTCATAAAACCAAATACTGATTTTATTACAAAAGGACCACACCTAAAACTACCACTTTGCACTGACATATACCTGGACATTGTGAATAAGCCCACAGTGTAACCGTTAGCATGCAGATTTGTCTGGATAAAACTGGACATCTGAAACTATATTGCAATTCCGTCTAAGACCAAGACCCAGCTAAGACTAAGATCTCACTGAACTATAACTAGGACTATGTTTCTACAGTAATATGGACCTAAAAGCCACAGAATTTTAGGTAATACAGAAAAATACACCAGTATCTTGTCACAATTGCAAAGAAGTTCCCTGGAAAAAGACAGTATAACTGTCATGATCAACACCCAAAGAGATTTTATTTTGTTTGCAGATCTTTTTAGAAAAATGCATTATGAAAATAAGAAATAGATTTCACACAGATGCTATATAGCAATATTTCACGTATTTAACTACCCTTTAAGTGAACTACTTCTAGAGTGCTAACTGCATTCACTCCTCTGCCACACGGTGACAAGTTTTGCCAAAATGGATGGACAGGCACAATCCAAGATGTTGACCGTGATGTTAGGATAGGTTAAGAGAAATCTCAGCTTTGCAAAAGTAAAATTCTCGTATAAGAGAAGTGTTGAGAGTTGGTATAACTCTACAAAGGCTCTTCAATAATATTTCACTAAATCGTAATTCCCAGAAGAAGCACTTTAGAGTGAATACTTTTAGGAATGACATCACTCCATAAGCTTGCGTGTTGGGTTGGTTTTTTTTTCCTGACAGATTATTTGGCAGGAAACATTTCTAGGATTGATATTCAAGTACCTTAGTGAAAAAGATAGTGGTACACGTAACTGAAGTACCTGTAGGCAATCTACTTGATGATTCACATGTCCTCATTAAGCCTCTCCTTCTCACTGGGAGTGTGTTCTAAAGCAGCAAGATTTTACAATATTGATTTTTTTAAATGTTCATGGAACAAAGATCCAAATTAAAATAATTGTCTCTAAATGCAGTTCTTGCTAAGGAATTAACTTGTATTATTATGCAGACAAAGGGCTCTTTTGTTTCCATAATCTTATTTCCTCTAAAGGTTTATGTATGACTGAAACAAGTACATACTGAGAAGATGATTCCTGTTCTGCCTAATGACTTTGATTCCAAAAACTGAAAAACATCCTTGAGCCAAAAAGCTGCACTATTACTGTCTTAAAAAGTGAATCTTTTTGGCTGGGAATGTTCAGAAACCTGTTTTATAAAACATAATATAAATGCATTACTTGAAACATAAATAATGTGGGTGTAAGCAAACTATTCTTCCTCTCTAAACAGAGGTTCTTTAAGCCTAGTAAAAAGAAGGGGTGAGAAATTGATTTTATGATCAGTATTTGACATTTGTCCACAGCAGAGAGGCACCAGATGATTTGACAGTTGCTGATTCTGTGCTTAGGGCTGAAAAGATATAAAAAGTGGGGGACTTGTAGGTCAGAAATTAGCTCCCTTGCCACTGTTTCTAGAGAAGCTGGCAAAGCATATGGCCCTACTGAAATGTCTGTTCTGTGCTTGGAGGCTACAGGCAAATTCACAACCAAAGAGACACTTTTTCTTTTTAGTTTAACCTAGTCTCTGCTTCAGTGCCTGGATTTTGTTCTGCTGTCACCGGGCCTGAGTAAGTAAAGATCAATCACCAAGACTGCTGACAGACTGACAGCATTTTCTGCTGTCAATCAATCACTTCTGGGACGAAGCTGGTTCATCTTCTTAAACAAAGCATCAGAGATAGCTTTGGCAGCAACAGTAAAAACTGCACTCCAAAAGGAAAAAAACCTCTGTCCTAACAAGACCATGCATGTTTGTAATCTGAAATGCACACAATCAGATTTTCCCACCCTTTTACTGGATTTAAAAACAGCACTCTGAAGGCTTTGTAGCCAACTATTGCAAACTCGAAGATATTATGCAACATTCATATATTAAACAGAAACAACCTTTCAAAATATAAAGTCTTTACTAAGTGTGCCTTACCCTGCCTCCTTCTCATCACCCATCCACCTGAACACTGTGCACATGAACTGAGTTGTTAAAATTTCTGAGATGATGATACAACCACCTTCTGCACGGAAACCGAGCAGCTTAAATCTGCAGCATGCTCAACACCTTCAGCCTCCCCAAAATTCCTCATGAACAACTGGCGTGAATCGCCTTCCCTCACCCGCAGACTGTCACCAGCCCGTGGAACAGATGAGGGAGGTTTCAGCTGTGCGTGGTAAGCATCAGGTACAGATACAACAGGTTAACGGAGCAGGGAAAAATAACCGTAGCCTGCGAGTAACACATGTACGGAAGAGCAGCTTAACAGCAACGTATTCTTACATATTCATCCTCCAAGTAACCGCAAGGTTCTTTTAACTTACGATGCCTCTACGGCACAGAGCATCCCATGTATGTAATTAAACGGCATTTGAGGGTGGGGGCGAAGACAGGGGTTTCGGGCATCTTAGGGGAGCCGTCAAACTTTTCCGACGGCGGTGACCAAAGTTGAAGGACGGGGAGCTCCGGCAGCCCCGCCGCCCTGCCCCGCGCCCCCGCCCCGCTGCCG